>MU831648.1:0-126251 GCA_029204225.1 Diphasiastrum complanatum
ATGTGCATCTAAATGTATGCATGTCAAGTGCTGAAAAGTGTTGAACATTAGTGAAAGGTGCTAAAAGTTGCAGCTCTTTTGGAGGTGCTTTTTACAACCTTTTTGTTGGCTATTAGCTTTAAAAAATAAACATGTCTATAATTTTTTTTTTTTTTGGAGTCCTATAGAGATTTATACATGCACCTAAAGTTACCCATGTGAAGTGTTTTAAAGTGCTCAAAAATTGAAAATTTTTGGGGGTAAATTGCCACAATTGAGAGAAATTCTTTTTAAAGTCTTTTGATAACACAATGAAGAGTCAAGTCTAGTTCCACATACAATTCATAGATTGAAATTTTAATCATTTGATGGCATGTTATATCTCGTCAAATGACCAAGCGTTTTATGCGCACTTTTGTGCGCATAGCGCAAAAAAGTGTGCTAAAAACAACTCTAGTGTTAAGATTAGATCCAATATATACAGAGTCATATCAAAGGGTACAGCAAAAAGCCTACAAGTTACTTTCATGGAGCAGTCAATTGTCACTTCCACGAACGTTTTTGGCATTGCACCATCATTCGTGAATCTCACTATAATAACAAAATCAAAGTCCACTTGTGTCCATTCATGAGTTAGACATGGAAACACAATTTGTTAGTCACAACTTTTATCTTCTAGAATGTATATTTGGTGAAAAACAAGACTAGTTGTTACGTCTATGTCCAGTATGTGGGATTCAGAATAATTCCTAACATGGACAACCGGTCACTCTAGTGTATGTGGTTATTAGTTATGCCTCGTCATTACCGTACTTGGCCGGTAATGTAATTAATAATCATATGAGGGCCTGGGACTGTGAAAGTACTGTATTTTAGGACCATAAATGGATCTACAAAAGATCCACAAGAGTGATTGGATGCTTGCTTAACAATCTATCAAAAAACTAGACACAAAAAAGTTGATCTAGATTGGCAATTTGACAAACAACAAGCATTAACAATCAAAAGCATTGATCAACATTGAAATCCGAGCCCACACGTGTGTACTACAGGCTGTAGTACGGCCTTCAACCTGATAAACAAGTAGAAATTGATTTGGTTTCATTTGGATCATAGAAACTCAATGTACATAGTGAACTAGCTTGAGATTGCCAATGAGCTCCAAAATTTTTCTATCTTCTCACTATGGAGAGAGGGAATACATAGCAAATTCGACTTTCTTCTTGAAGTTAGGTGGATTTCCAACATGTAATAAGGAAGTTAACTCACCCTATTGCCCTAAAATGAAACCCTAGCCTAGATCCTAGAGTTATGCTTGGTAGGTAGCTAGTTGGTCAAATTTTCACCTTAAACCTAGGTGTAGGTCCTATAAAGTAGGGATGACCACCAAATAGACATGACCAACTCTCTTGACTTGACCTAACCTATATCAGGAGTGGGTTGCCACGTGGCATTTATAATTTACAATGATGGACTTCTGACTTGTATTGAGGTGGAGGAAGATTGAAGCCTGAGTTACATTAGGCAGGAATTGTTGCTCTTACAATATGATATATCCTCATACTTCAGATTTGTTTCCAATGAAAAAATGATAAGTAGTTGTAAATATTCTTATTCTTTTTTAATAGCTTATATTATAAGTTAGTCAAATCACAACTATTCTTAGATCATTGCTTTAAAAGAGTATTTCTAAATGCAATATACTTTGAATCAATTCTTTGCAGGTATGTAAAAGACATGAGCTTGAGATCAAATACAAAGATATTGGCAAAACTATCCAAATAGTGGGAAAACACAAAGAAATATTATCAAATAAATGCAAGTCCATCATCATTATAGAATTGAAAACAAGATTCTTATTGAATTGAAACATGGCTCTAGTACGACCTTCAAGATGAGAAACAAGTAAAAATTTATTTGGTTGCATTTGGATCACAAAAACTCATTGTACATAGTGAACTAGCTTGAGATTGCCAATGAGCTCCAAACATATTCTATCTTCTCACTATGGGAGGAATACATAGCAAATTTGACTTCCTTCTTGAAGTTAGGTGGATTTCCAGCATGTAATAAGGAAGTTAACTCACTCTTCTTTCCCTAAAATGAAACCCTAGTCTATTTCCTAGAGTCATGCTTGGTAGATAGCTACTTGGTCAATTTTTCACCTTAAATCTAGGATTTTAGGTCCTATAAACTAGGAATCACTACCAAAATGATATGACCAACCCTATGGACTTGACCTAACCTACATTAGGAGTGGATTGTCACATGGCATCTTGTCCTCACATGTGTGGACTCCACTTATGTACAAAATTTACATTATACTACATGGTTTTTATCAAGCTAGATTTGCCAATTTTTGGCAATTCTTCACATCAAATTTAGCCTGATCTATCTACAACTCTCGTGATAGATGAATGAAAGATTTTAGAAGTGTCTAAAAGATCCAGCTACAAACAAGGAACTTTTGAGACTCCAATAGAGAATGATGTCCATGAAGGATCTTTCACCACCTCTTAGAGGATCCCTTACAAGATGTTCCATAAATGTGTCTATATACATGTAGCACACTTCAAAACTAAACATCATGCCAAGCCATGGATTCCAAGGCATTTTGTGCACTTGAGATACATCAATCAAAAAATTAAGTGGATACACAATGTTTCCAAAGACCACTTGCCTTGCTTGATCCACATGATTGAGCCTTGATGGCTCCATCTTGATATTCATGGTTCTTCTTGGAGTCCTTGGGTCTTGAGCTTGCTCCTCCACTTGACTTGACTCCATGAATTGAATAAGGTGTTGATCCAAAGGTTCTTCTTCAAGTTTACAAATCTTTCACTCTTGAAAGATCACATTTCCACCATTGACAAATTCTTTGGTGGAAAACAAGTAGATTCTACAATCTCTACTTGAAGAGGAAAACACTACCATTATTCCTATCATTGATATAGGATAACCTTTGGTCCTTACATTGGAATGATCATTCTCAAAGCATGTGGACCCAAAGATTTCCAATACAAATGATGTTTCATCTTTTATGACACTATTCAAACTTTTCCAAAAATAGTTATCCAATGAAATTGCTTTATCAACAACAATTGGAGATTTGAAAGCATCCATTTTCATTGTCTTGTCATAAAAAGTACTAACATCATAGATCTCAAAGATAAGCAACAAGTCACTCCATGTCTACTAATACTTTCCAAAAAGTATTCAAAGATAGTAGACTCTCCAATGCTCACCATTCTTGCAAGACGCACACTTGAATGGACAATTTGCATGTAATTTGATGACTCGGCCTTTGTCATTGAGGACCTCCTTGGAACTCTCATGCTTTGAGGCTGATCCTCAAGATCTTCCTCCTTTTGATGCTCCTCCTCAATTCAAGCAAGATCACACTTTGACAAGACCTCCTCTTCAGTGATCTCCACCTTTGCCAAGCTCATTCTTTCAAAAGCAACTCTAGCTTCCAACTTAAACAACACTAGCTTCCAACTTAAACAATCTTCCATGTTTAAATCCCTTTGCAATGCAAACATTATTCTTCAAGATGAAACAAACACCATGCTTAAAGTGGACATCCAAACCACTTTATAAGAGTAGACCAACACTAAGCATATTCTTGGTGATTGATGATACATAAAGGACATTTTCTAGATCCATGCATTTTGAGGATTCTAGACACAAAGAGATGGTGCCAACACCATCTATCCTACAGTCTTCATCATTTTCAGTAAAGACAAATGTTTTAGCATCATTGGAATGAGTGTAAGGTTGAGAAAAGTCCTTTTCACAAGACATGTGGGAGCTAGCCCCACTGTCGATCCACCAATTGTCTCTTGAATTGCTATTGCTTGTTGGTGAGGATGTAGATGCCATCAGAAATACATCTACTTCATATATATATATATATATATACATATATATATATATATATATATATATATATATATATATATATATATATATATATATATATATATATATATATATATATATATATATATATATATATAATATTTTAAAGCTACCATACATTAATTTATAAATACATGCATCTTATATATTAATGTGCATTGTATATATGCATTCATCATATCTCATAAATGTCCGTTTGAAGTGATTATTTTGAATGCATTTCACAAATAGATTTCTATGTAATTTAACTAACATGATCTACATTATATTTTAAATTAAGTTACTTTATTTATAGAGTATGAACGACCAAATTGAGCTTCGTCTGAAGAGAAATGTGAGTCATTATAGAGACTACACATTGAATGACTTGAGTGTCTTTTGAAAGAACCTCTATATATACTATTGTCGCCCTTCATCCACATCATCAATCCGCGTTAAAATATTTCTTTTCTCTTTTCTAAAGACACCTCAACAATTCGCATTTTATCACTTATTGTTTATTCTACTTACTGTCCCAAGTGTATTTTCCAAACATGTTGCTTTTTCGGAACTCGTTTCTACCATGTCATTGATCCAAACCTTGTTACTATTTGAAACTGGAATTTTAAACACATATTCACGGATCGATGACCTGACATGGTTCTATATATATTTATTCCAATCTTTTGTTTCTTTCTTTGAGAGCAGAGTAGAAGCTCCGCAAAATTATAGCAAGACAAAAATTAATCTAACGAACTTCCTTATGAACGTGAGCCTATTTCTTGAGCTTTTTTCTTGAGCTCCTAAGCTTGTTCCATATGATTCTCAGTATATTTCTTATGATTGTTTTTGGACATACTAAGCTTATCTCTTAAGATCCTAACTAAGTCTAGGTCTGGATTCAAAAATCTTAAAACTAGAAAACTTACAAAAACCAATAAAATAAAAAAACTCAACACACATATTAATATACTTTTTTTGGGCTTCTCCTCCCACCGTGGTGGGAGGAGGGCTCTAGTGTTTGGCCCTCAAACTTAAATTGCATTAAGACTTTTTGATATGTTATTTGATATTTTATTTGAACTGTATTTTTTGTAGACTTTCTACATTACTGATCAGACCGTTTTCAGGCCCTCCGAGAATGCCTCTCCATTATACCTTACTAGAGGTTGGAGGTTTTGAAACACAAGTAGAACCTCCCGGAATGGCTGGAGGTCCTAAAATTTTTAGTCGTTGAAAAAATGTAGATACAATTTTGCAACATACCGCATTGACAGGTGGCAAATTGTAAATCCCATAAGTACATTTAAACCCCCTCCCCTCTCTAGATTTCACATTGTAATTTAAATTTTGAGTTTTGTAAGCTTATCTCCATCAACAAAGTTTACTAGCATCAATTTTCTTTCAATTATCTCCAATGTGATAGAAAATTTGCGGAAGCTCAAATGTAAAAACAAGAATTATCTAGTTTCTACTACTGCAATATATGACAGACTACAATTATAGATTTACTGCATGAATAATAAGCGGAAGAGAAAATGAATCAATCAGACATAAAACAATTGCAGATTAATGCGTCTAATGCACTCTTGCATTTATATCATTTGAATCACAGATTACAGCAAACTTTGTGCGCTGTTTGGATCTCAAACAACACGTTACCGCAAAAGAGCTACTCTCTCTTACAAACAGCTAGTATCATGTACTAACATCTTCTCTACAGTCTGTCTCTCGTTAATCCTATATATAGAGAATGGAGAGACAACTGATCTAATCTCTAGTAATTAAAAGAACATCCTAACTCTAATTTCTTATAGTTAGCTGTCCTTGTCCACTTTTGCTTTCCCGCATTCCGTTATTCGCATCGTCTATATAGTCATGCTCTCATTCTGATTTCGCAAAAGTGTAAAATATGCGAAAAAAAAATGCGACAAGGGCCCAAAATGCGAGAATGCTGAAGGCCGAAACTACCAAAGGCCAAAGTGCAAAGTCTTCGAGATTTTTGCGCAGGCTTCGCGAAAATCTCGAAAATCTCGCGAAGCCTTCGTGAAAACCTCAAAGCCTTCTCGAGATTTTCGCGAAGTGTTCACAAAAATTTCGAAGGCAAATTTTCAACACAATGTTCTCATATATCTTCGAAAACAAAAATTGATCATAACCTCCCGCCGTGACTAGAGGTTCTGATATATCTTCAAAAAAAATAACTCATTGAAATATCCCACCGCGGCGGGAGGTTTTGAGGTTTTCACGAAGCCTTTGAAATTTTTGCGAAGGCTTCGATCCTTCTGAGAAACTCGAGTTGACAGTTCGATCCATTGGAAGAATTCGACTCTTTGAAAAAATTCGAATTTTGGAAGAATTCGATCCAATTCGAGTCTTCCAAAAAAAATGATCTCGTAAAAAATTCAAGTCTCTAGAAAAAATCGAGTAGTTGAAAATATTCAAGTCATCTAAAAAACTCTAAAATTTGAGTTTTGGAAGAATTCGATACAATTCGAGACAACGAAAAATTATAAGTCTTTATAAAAATTTGAGATTTTTGAAAAAATTGAATAGTTCAAAAAATTCGAGTCCGTGGAAAAATTTGAGTCATTAAAAAGATTCGGTCCATTGCAAAAAATCAGTCCATTTCAAAAATTCGAGTCTTTCCATAATTCGAGTCACTTGAAAGACTCGATCCTCCCAAAACGGCTGGAGATAATGAAACACAAGTAGAACTTCCCAGAACGGCTGGAGGTTCCAAATTTTTTAGTCGTTGAAAAAATATAGATACAGTTCTGGGACATATGACATTGACATGTGGCAAATTGTAAATCCCATAAGTATAGTATACTTTTGTCCACCAAAAAAAGTATAAGTAAATCCTCTCGATTTCACATTGTAATTTAAATTTTGAGTTTTGTAAGCTTATCTCCATCAACAAAGTTTACAAGCATCAATTTTCTTCCTAAGAAAAGTTTTCAATGGTATTTTCCCACCAATGTTCTAATTTTTCTTCAAAATGAAAACTAATCAGAACATCTCACCGCGGTGGGAGGTTCTGAGGTGTCTTCAAAATGAAAATTGATCAGAAACTCTCGTCACGATGGGAGGTTCTGAGGTGTCTTCAAAATAAAATCGAGTATATTTTTTATCATCATTACTGACATACACAGTGGAGTCAGCCAACAGAGGCTTGAATCCTAATGATTTTAGGGCTTGATCTTTCTTCTTGTACCATGCTAGTTCAAGAAACCAAAGATGCATTAGGAAAAGAATTTAAAATACAAGATCTAGGAGAGATCCATTACATTTTAGGCCTTGAGATTTATTTTCATGAAGAGTATGCTTTTATTTGTCAATCTAGATATGTCTTTTCTATGTTGAGAAAATTCAATATGCAAAATTGTAAAGGCATAGATACTCCCATGGAGCAACATATAAAAGATCCTATTAAAGGCGATGAAAGATCCTTTGAGGACATCACACTTTATAGGAGTCTTATAGGCTCTTTAATTTGGCTTATTATCACTAGACCCGATTTGAGCTATTGTGTGCACAAATTGAGTCAATTTATGGAAGATCCCAAGATCTAACATTGGAAGATGGCCAAGAGAGCTCTAAGATATGTATCTTCTACTCAAGATTATGGGTTATTGTAGAAGAATGAAGATCTAACCATTGTTGGCTATTCGGATTTTGATTTTGCAAGTGATGAAATGGATCGAAAGTCCATAAATGCATATACTATCTTTCTTGGAGGCAATCTTGTGTCTTGGCTTTCAAAGAAGCAAGATACCATATCCCTATCATCTCGTGAGGCCGAGTACAAAGCACTCACTACAACATCTAAAGAAGTGCTTTGGATCAAGAGGTTAATCATGGAGCTAAAGTGCATCAAAGAGGATGATCTTCCCTTGATCAAATGTGACAACATATCAGCACAAGCTCTTGCAAACAATCCTATTTTTCATGCAAGAAGCAAGCATATAGAAGTGGCACATCATTTTGTAAGGAAAAAGCTCATTGGAGGTGAAATCACCTTGGAACATGTCAACACATCTTCATGTATTGCTGATCTTCTCACAAAGCCACTTTGCAAAAGTGCCTTCTCAAAGCATAGATCTAATCTTGGTCTTATCTCAAGATCGATGCTTGATCCACATTAGATACATTTTTAGGAGGAGTGTCAAAATATTGGAAAAATCTATCTAATGTTGTGAGTAGGGGTCCTAAAAATGCCAAAGATGAATTAAGCTCTTTTGGCTTAGTAAAGACCCATCTTAGAATAAAATATTCAAGATAGGTAGAAGTAGAAACTCGAGCTACCATAGGAATTGCCATTTGTACTTTACATGCCACATTTAATGCATGAAAAGTCTAGGTGGCACAATTAGACATAGTGAGATTGCTTGAATAAGTCTAGATAGCTTGAGAGGTGGATTCACAACTCCAATTCAACTCAAAGTAGGAGAAGAGTACATGGATCTATATATATGTGATGTACTCTCATTGAGAATATTATGAAATTTGTGTGAATTGCATATTTGGAGACAAGCTCTTTGTGCCCTCTCTCTTTACAGGAGTTTTGTACTTTCTATTTTCTACTTGAAACTCACAAAGGTCTCACACTTGTAGTGTTTCACTCAAATTTGATTTCTAATCCAACAAATGGACTTATAATCACAATTCTATCACTCCCTCACAAACTTGGAATGAAGATAAGATGAAGTGAAAACTACTTTCAAACAAATCTTGCCAAGAAATGGATTTGATTGTCTCTAGAAACTCACTAAGGTCTCTCTCTTGTAGTGTTTCACTCAAATTAGATTTCTAATCCAACAAATGGACTTATAATCTGTCAAAATACTGGAAAAATCTATCTAATGTTGTGAGTAGGGGTCCTAAAAATACCAAAGATGAATTAAGCTCTTTTGGCTTAGTAAAGACCCATCTTAGAATAAAATATTCAGATCCCTTATCAAGTGATACTTGATTGCAATGTGTTTTGTCCTTGAGTGAAACACATGATCCTTTGTCAGATGTATTGCAGATGTATTGTCCAGAGACTCATTCCTTGTGAAACTGTTTGAGCCAAATAATTTCATTAGCCATCTTTGCTGCTGCAACGTACTCTACTTCGCAGGATGACTGAGCCACAATGGTCTGCTTCTTGCTAACTCAGAGAATTACTGCTCCTGACGCGATGGTGTATCCTCTTGAGACACTTTTGCAGTCATCCTTGAGAGATGCCCAACTAGCATCACTGTAGAAAAGCATCTGGAACCCTGCATCACGAGAATAATGCAAACCAAAATCTTTCATTAGTTGAAGGTATTGCAAAATTTGTTTGGCAATATTCCAATGAGTTGAGCCTGGATTTGTACAGAATTGGCTCATCCTGAACACGACATAAACAATGTCAAGAAGTGTGTTATCTACAAGGTATATCAGTGATCCGATCAGTTTTCTATATGGTGTGTAAGCTACATCAATTTTCTTTCTTCTTCAGTCTTCGAACAATCTTCATTCGTCAGGATTGTTCCTGCAAGCATTGGAGTATTTGCTCCTTTGCAACTCAGCATCCCAAAATCTTCTAGGATTTTCTGGATATATCTGGATTGATGAAGGTACAATTTATCTCCCTCATAGTCCCTATCAATCTGTAAGCCAAGATAACATCTGGCTTCTCCCAGGTCTACAATCTCAAAATGTTTCGAGATTTCATACTTCACCTCAGCAATAAGTTTTGCACTTTTGTAGAATATCAAAGTGTCATCCACATATACAACTACATTGATGATCTTCCCATCTGTAATTTTTACATAAAAATTGGAATCAGCTATTAGTGGCTTGAATTCCAAGGATTTTAGGGCTTGATGTTTCTTCTTATACCATTGTCGCACTGATTGCTTCAGACCGTAGATACTCCTGTGCATTCTGCATGCATAAGTGAGAAGTGAATTTGAAATGTAGCCTAGAGGTTGATCCATGTAGACTTCTTTGTCTAGCACACCATGCAAGAACGCTATTTTCTCATTCACGATGTGAATCCTAAGATCATAAGCAGCTGTATATGCAAACAGTAGACGTAGGAACGAATGTTTTATGATAGGAGAGAAGGTCTCAGCATAGTCAATACCATACCTCTGAGAAAACCCCTTCGCTACAAGTCTAGCTTTATACTTAGAAATATTATTCTAGTGGGCACTAACAAGGCAAAACTATATGATCCATATACCCTCATTAAATTGTACATAGCATGAGTGCACACCCATGGCTTGTCTCTTAAAGGAAGGATAAAGTAATAGCCCGACACTATTGGATTTTTCATGAATTTACCATATTTGTATCATCAACTATTAATTTTCCAAACTAGAAATATCTCAAAAGGACCTCAATGTTCGGAAAATTTGGCAAAGTATAGGAATGAAATTGACATCTTTCCTAAAAAACCGACATCATGAACGCCCATACTTCAGCTTGTATACCCACTTGCATTTTATAGTTGGAACGTCCATACTTGATTCTTCCTCATGGATTCCATCTCCTCATTCATGGCTTGGATCCATTTGTCCTTCTATGGACATTCAATTGCTTCTTCGAATGTTTGTGGCTTCACTAAATCCACAAAACTCTTCTAATGTAGAAGCTGAGCTGCTTGGCACAAATCTTGCAGGTGCTCTTCGTTCTCTTGTCGATCTTCTAGGAGATCCTTTTGGAACAACAATGCTCTTGTCTTTATTTGCTCTGCTACCATTTCAGTTTACAGGTACTGTAGCAGTAGGCTGGCTTGCGAATCTTTCTTCGTCTGATTCATCACTCGAATGAGGTGCGACTCGAACATCTTCGTCTGAGTGTTCGTTTTCTGCTCTCTCTGTCACAGTTAGTAGATGGCCATTGTTCTGCTCTCATCAAATTAGACATCTCTGACTGTCTTCACTGCGTTTGTCTCTGGCATATAGACTTTGTAGTATGATGAATGATTGTCATATCCTACAAGATATCCTTGTTCTGCTTTCTCATCAAGCTTCTTTCAAAGCTTATCAAGAACATGTGCATAAGTTGCACAGCCAAAGATTCGAATGTGAGTCTACCCCATCATAATTCATGTGGTGTCGTGTGAGGAACACGAGACTTTCCTGTCCTATTTTGAATGTAAGTAGTTGTAGCTATTGCTTTAGCCCACAGCACTCTTGGAGCCTCCGAATATGACATCATGCACCTGGCAGCTTCCATTAGAGTCTTGTTCTTTCTTTCTGCAACATTGTTGTGCTGCTGTGTATAAGATGCAGTTCTTCTATGAATGATTCCACGATCATTGCAGAAATCAGTAAAGCGGTTTGAGATGTATTCTCCACCCCGATCTGTTCTGATTTGCTTCACTCTATTTTCAGTGTATCTTTTTGCCCAGTTCACATACTCTGTGAACTTGTCAAATGCTTCTGATTTATTGTGAATAAAGTAGACTCTGGAAAATTTACTGTAATCATCAATAAAGGCTATATAATACTCTAAGCCTCCTAATGAGATCACGTTGAAAGGTCCACAGATGTTTGAATATATAAGCTCTAGAATCTTTGTAGGTCTGTAGGAGTCTTTGACAAAAGGAGTACATGACATCTTACCCTTCATACATGCATCACAGGTCATTGAATTGGTTGCATTCAAGATGCTCACCCCTCTGATTGTTCCATGATGACTTGCTTGATATAGTGTCATTGAATTCATATGGCATAGTCTTCTGTGCCATAGAGTATCTGGCGAATCATAATGAGTATGATGCACTTGATCTGCAAGTAGGTGTATCTTCAAGTGATACAAGTTGCCTTTTCTTCTGCCTTGATTGATCAGTGTACTAGTATTTGCATCACCAACATTGCATGCTTTGTCTGAGAACATTATACGCATCACTGCATCAGCTATTCTTGCCACTGATAGCAAAATAGCAAAACCTGCTATAGCGTAGGCACGAAAAGAACATCTTCAAGTTGCCTGTCTCTACCATTAGTGTTGAACCATAGTGAACCAATACCATTCACTTGATGCTTTGATCCATCTCCAAGAATGATAAATCTTGATGGATCTGCACTTCAAAAATCAGACATGATCCATCTTGATGTAACGAAGTGTGAGGTAGCTCCTGAATCAAGAATTACCTCTTGTGTGTCAAGTGTTGATACTACACACATGTCTGCACAGATGTAGGTGGTCGAATTTCCGTGATTCGATCTTTCTTCATCCATCTTTGAGCTCTCTGGCTCCTCAACATAGGACGAACTATTATTGTTCTCGATGCCATCTACCCAGGGAAATAATCCTTCTCCCTTCCTTTAGTATCAACGAGGTCTTAACCTTCCATGCTAGGACGTTAGATCCTAATGAATCGAGGATTGTACAGATCTTGGATTGTACGCTGCTTATTGAAGCCATTGTTGTGAATTGTGTTATTCACTTGTGCAAATGAAAACAATTTGGATGGATTTCAGATATGATTGCTGGTCACTGCTTGCTATATCATTCCTACAATCCTCCAGAAAGTAGACAGACACTGCTGATCTACGTTATAGATTAATATAACATTCAACAAAATTGAACCAGTGTGCGGAATTGATAAAAACAAGTGAATGAGATACACATGCGATAGCAGACAATAGTTCATTCAAGATCAGACAAAATTGAGAGTGATATGTGCGTAATAGCTACAGTATCATCTATTGATTCTCTTGATTCCGAGCGCTGTATGACAGACCCCACAACGCATTGGCGTGAGAGAAAATAGTGTTCTCTCACGAGTAACATCTCGCTTACTAGCGAACTTCTTGGATCTCTGTAGATCCTCCTTACAAAATTGTCTCGCTCATAGGCAAACTTCTATTTCATATATTTTCTATCTGCTACTGTATGTATTTTATACATCTAGTAATTGCATACATTCAGAATAGCATATCTGATTAGATAGATTAAACAATCTATAACTAATCATGGATTACAAGAGAGGTGGGTTAGGCATGTCCTATCGCTCTTCCGTTGATGTCATCATATCAGATCAGGGTTTTTGTACTTCATGGTACTTGCATGATCTTCCTGATCCTTTGGAGTGTGAAAGTCAAAAAGTGTTGCGAAAATTTTTGTGTCGTTTCAAGTCGTTTGACTTTTGCGTCGTCTGACTTTCTCCTGTTGTATCACGAACATTTCGTGTTCGTGTCTTTTTGTCAGGATGTTCGCCAACATTTTTGCTTCGTGCCTTTTCGTCAAACTGAGAGTTGGAAGCTAGCAAAGCTTTGGCAATAGAAACATTTTGTTTCTTTGTGTAGGCCTCCTAATGATTCATGATATTTATTTTAATGTATTGTGTTACTTGCTCAAAAAAATACATATATCAAAAGAAGCCTAGGAAAAGCATATTAAAAAAGCTCATTTGTACTTGATTGTTTTACAACTTTTTTTCTATTTTCATTTTCTTATTTTTTTCATTTCTTATATTATCCATATTTCTCTTTTTTTTCCCCTTTATATTAGACTTTGTGTGATCTATCTTCCACTATTCTTGACATTCCCCTCTTGATTGTCAATTAGAAGGGCTATTCAAAAAGAAAAAAAAATGGAGGCGGTTGGGGGGGGGGGTGGGGGGTGGGGGGAGGGGGCTATCTTCCTACCTTCTCTAGGATTTTATATAATACTCTCTTTCCCCTTATACAAACTTATCTCTCTCTCATCTTCATATTCACCAATTTCCTCAAGTAGATCAAGCATTAAATATCAACGATGCATGTCAACAAAGTTTGATCATCCATCAGATACCATTCCGAAGCCATTCGGCAAAAACTCAAGTAGCTGATACATTAGGGAGCAGGTTCAAACTTGTCATTTTTGTAAGTACTTTAAATATATAAGTTACACATCACTTAACGATACACTTGTACATTCTCTAAAGTGCAAAAAATGCAAATATTCTAAAAGAATTAGTAGCTAGTTCTTTTGATATGCAAGGTGCCTTAAAGCACACTAAGAAGTATAATGGCCCATTTGCTTCTAGGAAGACCGACTTCCATTAGCATCCTTCATTCCCTGCTTTTCTTTACTTAGCATGTTTAAAAGAGAGCTAGTAACAATCTAGAGAGGCCTTAATCCAAATAGATAGATATCGAAAGAGGCCAAGAATTAAGAAGAGTACGGTGCCCACAAATAACCAAATGTAGATTTCAGAAGATGAAGAATCACATGGCTAAAAGCATGATTTGGTGGTACAAAAAAAGAACCCATTTTTCATAGTACCTTTTGGTAGTACATGTCACTTTTTGAGAATTTTATTACTCATAATTTATATTGCTAATACAATACTTATGGTAGTACATTTCACACTTTTTGGAACTTGATAGGTGCCACGAGTTAATGCAATGAAGGCATCCTTGACAATGATGGGCCTACTTTATCTAATTTGAATTTGGATAATAAATGCTTTGCCCTCCAAATGATCAGTTCATTGCTATCTTGCTTTATGCTAGATCGGTTCATTGCTATCATTCCTTTTTGCTATCAGTTCATTGCTTTCATTGCTTTCTACTAGTTCATTGCTATCATTGCTCTCTGCTATCAGTTCATTGCTATCGTTTTGCTCATTGCTGTCTTTTGTTCGAAACATCTTCTTGCATTTCGCAAAATTGACCTTGATCATCTTCTGTAAAAGATGAGGACACCTGCAAGGAAGTGCAAAGCTGTCTCTAAGGCCACTGCTGAAAATTTTGAGACATCGAGCGCACCTCCCAGCATACACAAATGACCACAAACCAGTTACCACGCCGAATCACCAACGAAAATGGGGTTCATGGATCAATCAAAAACCACACATTCACATCTTGACGAATCGCTTGAGAGGATGGCTGCTACGGCCCACAATCAAGCCACAAGAGAAAGGGCAAAATTAAGCATTGTAGGGTTCTGTTTGTAATGAATTTTGTTACTTTTGGTATTATGGTAGTAATTAGCTACTTTTGGTTCTTAATTTGGTATTTTAGCTACTTTTGGTACTTTTGTTGCTTTTGGTACTTGGTACTTTAGCTACTTTTGGTACTTAATTTGGTACTTTAGCTGCCTTTGGTATTTAATTTGGTACTTTCGCTTTATGGTTTGGTACTATTCGTACTACCTTTTGGGGTATTTGGTGATTTTCAGCCTACCTGCTTGGTTATTTGGTACTTTTTTATGTGAGGATTTATAGTAAATAGTTTGTGCTAAAATTAATACTATCTATTTTGCAAGAAAAAATAAATGGATGAGTACCCGATCCTATAGAAGTTCTGTTACTTAGCCCAGGAGCTTCATGAAGAATATGGCTTGAGCCTAGAGGGCAAACTTGTAAAAGACCTGCTAGACACTGATCTGCCAGATAGTCAATGGCTAACGGTCTTCAGGTAGGGATATAAAAAAACTTTAAGATATATCTTAACCAACTGCATCCGCAATTTGTGGATGACTACCGCCTGTTGTTCCACAAGGTGTACCAGGCTCCCCCCCCTTCTGCGGTAAAATCACAATCAGATTCGCCAGATGCTATGCGTTTGAGCGCTACAAGGATGCAAAAACGGACCTTGTCTATCACAAGATGGATTAGATTTGGGGAGAATGTGAAGGCAATGTGCAGTAGCAGCAAGAAGGATGCCCTTTAAAAAAAGATTGAAAATTGGAGCAAGGCTAATGGGCCACCTCAGAGTGGGCAACCAAGAGTTGGAATAAAGAGAGAGTTCTCCAACAAGTTCGGAAGTGAGGACAATGTGTCCCACGCTGCTTTGTCCACTCCAAAATATATGTCTGAAGTGGAGGTGATGAATTAGAGAGTCACAAACAGATCAAGGAGGATGCTTGAAAGGTTGTCAGAACTAAAGAACAACATTCAGAAGAAGAAAGAAAAATTGTTGGTCAGGTAGGGAGAAAACATCATCATGCAAATGATCAAGGACGAGATTGCTGAGCTGGAGAAGCACCTGGTTGAGCTGCGGACATTGACTCCTCCCAATGAAGAGGAAATAAAACAAGTGGATGATGAGCTCAATTTAACCAGATGCATGCTAAAAAAAAGGAAGTGCAAGCGGATGCCCAGTCCCTTGCAAGGGAGGTTGCAGAGGAGGAGGCAAATTTTTTGGTAGTATTCTTTTTGTTGTTTGGTACTTTTCGTTCTTTTGAAGCTTATGAACGCGATGTTGTCATTTTAATGAAAACTTTGGAGCTTTTAATAATTTTCATGTTGTTTGAAACTTTTGTACTTTTGGTACTTTGAGATTTGATTTTTTGTGCTTTTGGTTGCCTTGCATTTATAAAAATCCTGTTCTTTCAGAACTTTTGCATCTATAGTACTTTTGCAGTACTAATACTTTTTGTAATAGTGGAATTTTTGCAGTTTGGTAGTATCCGAACCTTTGACAATTTTGGCCCTATTGGATTTGAACTTCTAGTTTGTTTTGAGCATTTTACCTATTATAAGGTACTTTTGAAACTTATGGATTTGTTTTTGGTGTACTGTTTGGTACTTTCTGCACGTTGTTTACTAATTTTGGTGGTTTTGCACTTTTCACAAGTTAGTTCATTCAGAACATTTGAACTGAGGTACTATTGCGAATCGATAATATTGACACTTTAGTAACTAATGGTACAATTGGTACTTTTGTAGTTTGGTACTAATGTAACCTCTCTTAGTATTGGTACTTTTGTAGTTTGGTACTTTTGACAAATTTGGTACTATGGGTTTTAAATTTTTTTGGTCTGTTTGGAACTTTTAAGATCCTGTTTGATACTTTTGGTACTTCTAGATTCACTTTTTAATACTGTTTGGTAGTTTCTATGCTTTGTTTGGAACTTTTAAGGTACTCTTTGGTACTTGTAGTACTTTTGGATTCATTTTTTAAAACTGTTTGACACTTTAAGTTTTTTTTTGTACTTTTTTGAAAATGATTGGTAGTTTTAAAGCTAATATATATAGTGTTGGTTGTTGTTTGGTACTATTGTTTATTATTTGGTGCTATTTTGTACTAATTCGGATTTTCATTGTACAGGGAATATGAAAAGTTGGAGTCAGATTGGAAAGATGTTCAAGGGCACACTGCTTTTGTGAATCTCATGCAAGAGAGGATTAGCAGAGGACACAAATTCACTGTTCCCGAGACCCCACGTGGTGGATGGGGCAGACTATATTCACGCCCTTGCATTTTGCGTTGCATGCGACGAGTCTTTGGACTCCACTTTTCTTCTCGGATCATTCATGTTTGTCTCATGCATTCTTATCATCCATTATGTTTTGCCGTGACCATAAGCACCAAAGAATTTTGTGTGAAACTAGGGTGCGCAGCAAGAAGATCCCCAAGGAGGCTAGGACTTGGGCTCACAAGGGGCTTGGAAAGAGTAAGTTTCTTTTGGTGTTGATTACTTTGGTGCTCTTGGAATATCCCAACAATGGTATTTGGTACTTTTGGAGAACCCTGCATTTATACAACACATTTCTAAGTCTTTTCATGTTTCAGAGTACCAACTTTGGTTCTATATTCTTCAATTTTGGTATGATAGACAGTCTTTAGTTTTAAATTGATTGGCCCTACTTTAGCAATATTTGGTTTTAGAAGTTTTAACTAATAAGTAGAAACTATCGATGTTTTTTTACACATCGATCATGTGAGTTCTTGGGTACTATGGCAGTACAAATTTGGTAGTATTGTATGTGTGCATGATACTTATTTTGGTACTTTTGACACTGTTTTTTCAACACTATCGAGTTGAACATGTGTGTTTTGTGCAAGTTGTTTGAGAGAGAGAAAGAGAGAGAGTTTTTAATGGAGTTAAAGATGGTCAACATTTCCGAATGACTTTTCAAAGTTCATTAGCCTAAATGTCATTTGAATAAACACTTTTGAAAAGTGTGGGAAAATTAGAAGGTGAGTTTGAGTAGATTCAAATTTGAATGTTGGGTATTTTCAATCTAGACCCAAAAATAGTAGGGTTAGCATTTTGGAGGAAAAGCCAAGTGACCAAATAGGGTTTGGACCTGTTATAAAAGGATGTAACTCATAGAGAGAGTGATCTTCTCTCTTCTCTATCTCATTTCATGCTTATACATGGTTCTCTTGGGTTCTACCATCCATTGGTGCACTCTTTTGAAAGCATTTGTTGTTGTTCAAAGGAGTGCTTTGTGCATTGAAACAGGTTGAAAAAAAAGATCAGGTTATCATGGCAACCTCAATTGGAGTCATGTTGGAAGCCAATGATAGACTTACCTCAAGTAACTATTCATTGTGGAAAGTGAGGATGGAGTCACTTCTTGAGATGAATGTTGTTTTGGATATTGTTGTAGGTTTGGAGGAGAGACCAGCAACGCAACAAAATCAAGTGAGGTATGACAAGAGGGCCAAGAAGGCTCTACACATGATGAAGGTGAATGCTACCAATGAGCTTCTCAAGGAAGTTGGTAAGTGCACATCATCTTTGGAAAATTGGGATTCACTGAAGAAGCTTCATGAATCCAAGTCTACTTCTAGAGTGTTGACTCTAAGAAGGCAAATCTTTTCTTGTTTAAAAAGAATGAAGAAAGTCCAAGTGCTTTTGTTTTGAGGATGAAAGCATTGAATGATGAGTTGGCTTGCATTGATGAAAGCATTAAGGAAGGACAGCTTATTCAACTGATTCTTAATGGCTTGTTGGATGCTCATGCTAACATTGTTCAAAGTATTGCTATTCAAAAGACTTTGCCAAGTTTGATGGATCTTCAAGAGATCTTGATCAATGAAGAATATAGGCTTCAAGCAAGAGGTGGATCTACATCGACACTTCAAGAGGATGCTATGTTCACAAAGGGCAAATT
Source organism: Diphasiastrum complanatum (assembly GCA_029204225.1). Classification (NCBI taxonomy): domain Eukaryota; kingdom Viridiplantae; phylum Streptophyta; class Lycopodiopsida; order Lycopodiales; family Lycopodiaceae; genus Diphasiastrum; species Diphasiastrum complanatum. The sequence continues at coordinate 18,704 of MU831648.1, forward strand.
CAAGGGCAAAACCAAAAGTAAGTGGTCTAAAGGGCAAGATCAAGTAGATGCTTCTTCAAGTGGCAAAAATAAGGATAGATCAAATCTCAAGCGCTTCTATTGTGGCATCAAAGGACATTTTGCAAGTGAGTGCTACAAGAAGAAGAGAGATCAAGGAGACAAGCAAGGTAATCTTACTCTTGATGAGGGGTTTGGATGTTCAAGATACAAATGATGATGCTTTTGTGATGTCTTCATGTATGCTTGTTAATGATGGAGATCTAGATCCTTGGTGGATTGATAGTGGAGCAAGTTCACACATGACCTTTCACAAAGAGTACTTCACTTCTTTGTTGGCATATGGAGATGACAAGAGGGTGATCTACACGGCCAATGATGGTGAGTGTGCAATCAAAGGGATTGGCACAATTCCTATTTTTCTCTCTACAAATAGGAATGTTCATTTGGAGGATGTCTTGTTTATTCCATCTATTACCAAGAATTTGCTTAGCGTGCGTCAAATGCTAAGTAAAGGCCTCAAGGTGGAGTTTGATGGAAATGCTTGTATGATCAAAAGGAAGGATGTCTTGATTGGAAAAGCTAAAAGACAAGGGAAGTTGTTCAAACTAGATGCTTGTGCTATTGCTAACCAAGTTGGATGTGTTGCGAGGGAGCAAATACCTATTCAAGAGGTTTGGCATAAAAGGATGGGACACCTCAACTTCAAGTCATTGGAGGTAATGGCTAGGAAGAAGATTGTGATAGGTCTTTCAAGTTTCTTAAGTGGCATCAAACATGTTTGTGAGTCTTGTGCTTTGTCTAAGTCACATAGACTACCTTATACTAGATCTATATCTAGATCTACAAAGCCTTTTCAACTTGTACATTTAGATATTCATGGATTTACTACAATTATCAATAGTGGAGCTAAGATGTACGTAACATTCATTGCTGATTTTAGTAGATTTTGTTGGATCTATCTACTAAAGAGCAAGGATGAAGTGTATGATGTCTTTATCAAGTTCAAGAATGCAACAAAGTGTAGATCAAGCAAGGAAAGAAGAGGAGTGGATCCAAGCAATGGATCTTGAGTATTGAACTCTTATGAAGAGTGGAATATCTTTTGGAGGATCTTCTTGTATAGATGGAGCTATGCAAGTGGATGGATGTTATCTTGCTATAAAATCAAGTAATGGATATGGAAAACAAAGTCTGTTCAATGACTTTGATGATCAAGTTGATGATCAAAAGGTTGATCTCAAAGGGTTTCAACAACACACAAAGGAAGGTGACAATTTGGAGCTAATCAAGAGCATCAAAGGAGAGGTAATTGGCAAAGAACATTGTATCAATTAAGTTTGGCCTTTGGCAAAATCCAGTTTAAAAAATGGACATGAGAATTTGGAGACATTGTTTATTTACAAAAATTCGATAATTTAACAGTATGTGAATCATGTTTCAATTGGGTATGACACGATTGTGTCAATCAATTTTAAAGTTACACCTTTGTCCTTGCCATAGTGTGCTCTAATCCAGTTCTGTCAAAAAGTCGGGTCAGTGATTTTTGAGAGTTGTTTATGCTCTCTTTGTTGTAATCCACATTTGAAGGCAAGTCTCCTTCTGTAGTAAGCAAATATTGTACAACACTTAGTGCAGCCATCCACAAACCATCAGAAGAACTCCTTCATCAATGTGTTTTTCTCGGTTTTTTTTTCCAGAATACAATTCTCCATTTAAAAGCTTCTTTACAATACGATCGCACATGGCGTCCGACATATACCTCAAACATCTGAACAACCAAATAGATATTGGTTTGTTGTCTTCATCGATCCCAATGCAGGTTCGTCATAGCAGATCTGATCATTCACATTTAATTTCATGACTTGCATGAAATTATTGAATGTTTCATCTGAACGAAAGATTATTATTGTGTACTCCTCAAATTTGTCATACAAAGATGTAATTGTGTGTTGTTCTGACAAAGACCCAACATTATTACTGCCAAGGACCCCGCGCAAACCAAGATAAAATGCTCTCATCTGTTTCAGATGCTCAGGATTTAGTTTCACTCCTTTAACAAACCGTGGTTGAATCAATGAGATCCATAGATCACGTGCATGCTCCAGACTGCTCTTTTTTCTTTTCTCTTCCGGCTCGTGATTGAGTCTGTCCGATTCAACATATCTTGGCATGCACAAATCTAAAAGTGGCATCAAATATCTGAGGATGCATCCTATTTTGATTTAATGCGACCTTCGCCAATTCATTACATGCATAACAAAAATGTTGACCATCGATGGGTTCAAAAATACAATATGACAAAAAGTGTTTTTTACACAACCCATCCAATTTGGATCCAGGATTGAGATCCACCTCCTTGGGGTAAGTGTCGGTGTAGACTAGCTCATTCTCTGCTCTGTCAATATGCATGAATTCACATTACATCTTTTCAAACATACTTGGGCCTTCGAAAATAACTTTATATCGTCACCTTTCTTGAATGAAATTGGCCTCAAAGTGACGTTGATCGATGCAGGTGGTGGACTATTGGGCCTGCTCAAATCAGCAAATAACTTCTAAGCGAACGAGTGATCCAAAGCTCCTTGGTTCATAAAAAGTGAGGTGTGCTGGATATTTTTGCTCTCTATCCGATACATAGTATTTTTGCCCCAAATGTATCCGATGTCATCAATTACAAAATTGTCGAGATTGACATTTGCATCAGCCTCAAACTTAGGGATTTGCTCTTGGTCAACCATACGCCCTTCATCGTCATCGTAATAAGAACTGGATTGCATTCCCGATCGATCCACTCTCGGCTCCAGGGGCCTTTTCCCGGCTATCCCAATAGCTTTTGTAGTCTCTCTTCCAATTTGAACCTCACGACTTTCTCTTCTAGGTCCTGAAGTGATTACTTTTTTTTTTTTTCTTTTCAAAGTCTTTATCTGGTTCTTTAGGAGAGGGATTTGTTTCTGTACATGGAGCAATTTCCATTTTTGTTACATCTTCAATCATAGAAGCAGCACAAGAAATAATAATTGAAACATCAGAAAAAACACTTCCTATTTCCTCAGCATCCATCAATAGCTTATGTTTGTTATAGAGGGCCATCAAGCCATTGAAGAGAGAACCCTTGTAGTTCAGAATAAGGTCATTTGAGTTGTGAGTTGGTGGCTCAGTAGTAAAATGTGTGGTGTCCGCACAAGACAAAATAACATGACACTCAGAACCATCTTGGCCACGAGTCATAAACTTAGCTCTGTCGAAAGCAAATTCGTCTTGAAGGTAGATACCGCGGATGACACCAAGACTTTCAACATTGTCCATGGAGAATTCAGGATCGCTAGTTGATTTAGTGGATATTACCAAAAAGGCTTTCACATGAGGTCCACTTGAGTTTGGTTTTTGAAGTATCTTCCAACCTCTACTAAGATATAATGGAGAGGCATTATTGGAGGGCGTGAAAATGGTTTGGTCAGCAGTGTAAAAAGCCTGCAAAAAATACAATTCAAATATAACATCAAATAATATATCAAAAAAGTTTTAATGCAATCTAAGTTTGAGGGCCTAACATTAGAGCCCTCCTCCCGCCACGACGAGAGAAGAAGCCCCCAAAAGAAATTGTATGTTGAGTTTTTATATTTTATTGGTTCTTGTAAGTCTTCAAGTTTTAAGATTTAGGAGTCCAGACCTAGACATAGTTAGGATATTAAGAGATAAACTTAGTAAGTCCAAACAACTTCCACTAAAAATAATGTCATCTACATAGATTAGAAGAATGACAATATTACTACCATCAAACTTTAAGTACATAGAAGGATCATAGTCACTAAGCACAAATCCTAATGAAAGTAGAAAGTTGTTGAGTCTTGAATACCATGATCTAGGTGCTTGCTTCAAGCCATAAAGACTTCTAAATAGACCCACTTGCATCCAATGACATGCATGTTAGGTGGTGGATCCACTAGCTCCCATGTGTGGTTGGTGATCAAGGCATCATATTCAATCTTCATGGCCTCATACCACTCCTTGGTACTAAGGGCTTCTTGGACATCTTTGGGCTCCTCGTGAGAAACAAAATAAGCATAAGTGGAATCAAGATCCACTTGTTTTCCTTTGTCATCATAAGTGAGCCTCTTAGGCTCGGATCCCTCCCTCATGGATCTTCTAGGAGTGAAAATCCGAGGACTTCCATCTTCAAATCTTGACTCCTCCATATGTTGATTGTCTTCAATAACAAAAGGTGATAGATTTTGAGGTTGCTTGATCTTGTCCCCTCCAAAATTGGACTTTTCTTCTTCATGAAAAACTACATCTCTACTATCAATTACTTTAGAAGTAGAGAGCATGTAGATTCGATAGGCTTTCTTGTTGGATGAATATCCAACCATTACTCCTTTGCTTGCACAAGGATCATCCTTCTTTCTCGTTTCCAAGGGAATATGGACAAAGCATATGCATCCAAATACTCTAAGGTGATCAACCTTAGGTTTCTTCAAATAAAGTGCTTCATATGGTGACTTTTCTCCAAGTGCTACATGAGGGAGTCGATTGCAAAGATAGTTTGAACAATTGATGGCCTCACCCCAAAAGTCTTTTGGCAAGGATGCCTCAATTCTAATGGTTTTGGCACATTCACACAGTGTTCTATTCTTTATTTCAGCCACCCCATTTTGAGATGGTGTATATGCACAAGAAAATTCTCTTTTAATGCCTTCAAGCTCACAATAATCATGAAATTTATTGGAAGTGTACTTACCACCTCCATCACTTTTAAGAATCTTGATTTTGTATGAAAATTGCTTTTCAACTAGAGCTTTGAACTTTAGGAAATAGTCAAACACCATAGACTTTGAAGCTAGAAGATATACCCAAGTAAATCTTGTGAAATCATCAATGAAAGTTACAAAGCAAGTAGCACCACCCTTGCTCTTTGAAGATGAGAAGTGCACATCCGAGTGTATGAGCTCCAATGGATGTGTAGTCTTGATGGATGACTTTGAAAAAGGCTTCTTATGAGACTTAGATATGGCACAAGCCTCACATGGCTTGAAACTCTTGGAGATAAGATTAGGCAAGCCAATAGCTTTGGCTTTCTTGACCATGGAAACCATAGAATTATAGTTAGGATGCCCCAACCTTCTATGCCATAGTTCCTCCAAAGACATATGAGAAGCAAAAGCACTATCGCAAGAGTTAGCATACTCTTTGGGATCAAGCTTGTAGATTCCACCATATCTAGACCCAAATGCAAGGATCTCATCATGCTTCTTGATTGTACATGTATCAACATTGAAATTCACATCTAGTCCACTATCAAACAATTGCCCAACACTAATAAGATTTTTTGTTAACTTAGGAACAAAAAGTACTTTAGACAGAGAAAGGACTTTTGATGATGAAAGCTTTAAGGGAATGGTCCCTATGCCTTCAATAGCACACTCATGATCATTTGTTGTGTAGATGGACTTCTTGGCTCCTTCATAAGGTGACATCGATGAAAAAGAATGCTTGGAGCTACTCATATGTGAGGAAGCTCCACTGTCTATATACCACAAACCATCCTTCTTGAAAGGTGATGAAGAAAATCTCGAGACCATAAGAGATCCCTCTCCATCACTTGCATGAGCATCTTCCTTCTCTTCATTAGAAATGTTGGCTTGCTTGAATTGACTCTTCTTCTTGAAGCAATTGGTGGCATAATGCCCCTTCTTGCCACAAAAGAGACACTTGATGTTTTTCTTCTTCTTCTTGGATGTGGAAGCTTGAGAGGACTCATCCTCTTCTCCTTTCTCCTTGGAAATAAGATTGTTCTTGCTTGAAGAGGATTGGTGTTGATTCTTACTTCTTGTCTTGTGCTTGTCTTTGATAAAGAGAGCTTTACCATCAATGTTGAGAGACGGTCTCTCCATTTTCAAGAGTTTATACTCTTGTCTTGATTCTTCAAAAATGAGCACACTTTGGAGTGCTTCCAAACTTGGTAGCTCCTCCTTAATGGCATAACTCTGAACAAGGTTGTCATATTCCTCCTTTAACCCATTAAGTATGACTTGAACAAGTTCATTTTGGTTGATGGAGTCTCCTATGCATGACAATTCTTTATGAAGGTCTTTAACTCTCATTACATAAGCTGAAGCACATTCATCACTTCTCTGTACACTTTGAAAAATTTGGTTTCTTAGTGTTAGAAGTCTAGAAGTATTCTTTGCCTCATAGATGGACTTGAGAGTATCCCAAGCATCTTTGGCATTAGTACAAGCACCAATTTCTCTTAAGATGTCATTTGAGACATTCATCTTAATATAATGCAAAGCCATCCTAGCTCTCTTTTTGTACTTTGGAATTTCTTGAGGAATTTGTGGTTCTTCTTCAATTTCAAGTACGATATCCATCACATCTTGTAATATTAAGACAGATTCCATTCTAACCTTCCAAATTGAGTAATTGGAGGTTGACAATCTTTCACTTGCTTCTAATAGAAAGACACCCATTGAAGTCATAAAGAATGATGGAAATAAAAAAAAATGGATGAAAGAATTGCTTATCTTCTCGCTATAGGAACCAATCAAGGGTACAAAACCAAATCCTATGTAAGACAAAGCAAAAAACTGTGAGATAGATCTCACTAGCTTGACAATCTCTCTAAAACAAGATTTGAATCATTAAAAAAAATGAAGTATGGCAAAAGTTATGGTTCTCTGAATTTCACATGTGTGAAATACTCCAAAAATGTCAAATTGACTCAAATACAATCTATTTGTATGAAACAATTTGCCTAGAACCTATAAATTTTGTCTAAATCACATATAGATGAGATTGGTCAACTTCTGGATGATTTTTGTGATCATTCAAGCAATAAATGACATGTACACACGATTTGCCACAGGTCTAGACGCCCTACCTATGACTCTTCAAAACCTTATAACTTTCGATTGGCTTATCCAACTGTCATGATTCAAATTGCATCAAATTTTACACATTTCTAACTTTCTAGTGGGCTAATTTGCATGAAATTTGGATCTAAGGTGAGAGAGAACTACCAAACTGAAAATGGGCAGATTTCACACCTGTCAGCACCTGAAATTCTGTACAGTACCTGATCTGGACCATTCAAAGTAGGTTGAAGCTCTAAGTCACCAGCAAACTGCAAACTAGCTAGAAAGTAGAATCTAGACAATTCCTAGCTTGAAATCTGATCAAATCTGCAAACTTTTTTATTAGATTTGCTTGTAAAACTTAGGTAGGCTCTGATACCATGCTGAATTCACACGTGTGGGACGCCCTACACATCTACTTTTGATCTCCTAAGCCCAATAATACCATAAAGATCAGACTAGCATTGGTTGTCAATAGGAAAGCTGATCAAACAAGAAATATTATTGTGTTACAAGCAAGATCTGTCAACAAAATATAAGACTAAGCATCATAAATGCCTCAACTCGGCTAGAGAGAGAAAATAGAAGGTACAAAATTCTTGTACAGAGAGAGGGCACAAAGAGCTTGTCTCCAAATTTGTAATTCACACAAATTTCATAATTTTCTCAATGAGAGTACATCACATATATATAGATCCATGGACTCTCCTCCTACTTTGAGTTGAATTGGAGTTGTGAATCCACCTCTCAAGCTATCTAGACTTATTCAAGCCACCTCACTATGTCTAACTGTGCCGCTTAGTCTTTTCATGTATTAAATTTGGCATATAAAGTACAAATGGCAATTCCTATGATAGCTCGAGTTTCTACTTCTACTACCTTGAATATTTTATTCTAAGATGGGTCTTTACTAAGCCAAAAGAGCTTAATTCATCTTTGGTATTTTTAGGACCCCTACTCACAACATTAGATAGATTTTTCCAGTATTTTGACAGATTATAAGTCCATTTGTTGGATTAGAAATCTAATTTGAGTGAAACACTACAAGAGAGAGACCTTAGTGAGCTTCTAGAGACAATCAAATCCATTTCTTGGCAAGATTTGTTTGAAAGTAGTTTTCACTTCATCTTATCTTCATTCCAAGTTTGTGAGGGAGTGATAGAATTGTGATTATAAGTCCATTTGTTGGATTAGAAATCAAATTTGAGTGAAACACTACAAGTGTGAGACCTTTGTGAGTTTCAAGTAGAAAATAGAAAGTACAAAACTCCTGTAAAGAGAGAGGGCACAAAGAGCTTCTCTCCAAATATGCAATTCACACAAATTTCATAATATTCTCAATGAGAGTACATCACATATATATAGATCCATGGACTCTCCTCCTACTTTGAGTTGAATTGGAGTTGTGAATCCACCTCTCAAGCTATCTAGACTTATTCAAGCAACCTCACTATGTCTAATTGTGCCACCTAGACTTTTCATGCATTAAATGTGGCATGTAAAGTACAAATGGCAATTCCTATGGTAGCTCGAGTTTCTACTTCTACCTATCTTGAATATTTTATTCTAAGATGGGTCTTTACTAAGCCAAAAGAGCTTAATTCATCTTTGGCATTTTTAGGACCCCTACTCACAACATTAGATAGATTTTTCCAATATTTTGACACTCCTCCTAAAAATGTATCTAATGTGGATCAAGCATCGATCTTGAGATAAGACCAAGATTAGATCTATGCTTTGAGAAGGCACTTTTGCAAAGTGGCTTTGTGAGAAGATCAGCACTACATGAAGATGTGTTTACATGTTCTAAGGTGATTTCACCTCCAATGAGCTTTTCCAAAGGACTGGTATGTTTTCAATTATCCAAAGGACTGGTATGTTTTCAATTATTCAATTTTTTCTAGTAGCACGAATTTTTCTAAAGATTGAATTTTTTTGAAAAATCAAATTTTTTTGAAGACTCGAATTTTTGAATAGACTAAAATATTTTCTAAAATTCGACTTGGATCAAATTATTCCAAAACTCGAGTTTTTTCGATGAGTTAAATTTTTTCGAGAGATCGTACTGTCAACTCGAATTTTTTTTGAAGATATATTAGAACCTCCCGCTGCGGCGGGAGGTTCTAATAAGTTTTTTTTTTTTATGAAATACTTCAGAACCTCCCGCCGCGGCGGGATGTTATGATAAGTTTTTTTGGAACGACTAAATGTTTTTAAAAAAAAATTGATTTTTTCGAAAGACTCAAATTTTTCTAAATGATCAAATTTTTCCAACGACTCGAAAATTTTTGGAACGACTCGAGTTTTTAAATAGACTGAAATTTTTCAATAGAATCGAATTTTCTCCGTGAGTCAAATTTTTTCTTGTGACTCGAATTTTCCAGTGACTCGAATTTTCTAAACAACTCGAATTTTTATATGACTTGAATTATTGGAAAGACTCAAATTTTTTTATTAGAATTTATTTAATGACTCAAATTTTTTCACTAGTTCTAATTTTTTCAAAAGTTCGATTTCTTTTAAAAACTCATATTTTTCAGAAGACTCAAATTTTTAGAATAACTTAAATTTTTCAAAAGACTCGAATTGGAGCGAATTTTTTAAATACTCGAATTATTTCAAAGAGTCAAGTTTTTCCCAAGGATCGAACTGTTAACTCGAGTTATTTCGAATGATCGAATGAGTCTTTGTATTGTTAAGTCAAATTTTTTTCAAGATTATATATATATTTTTGTATAGATTAGGTGAAGTAAAAATGAGAAAATAGAAAATAAAACTGGAAGTTTTATTTTTTTAAATTATTTATTACCTTAAATTTTAGAGATGGGTATTTGGACAAATATTTATTTTGCTTATAGGATATATGAATTGGCACGTGTGAACAACATATTGATCTCATAAGCAAGCGAATCTAATTGATTTTGGCTTTTTTGGAAAGCCATATTATTGTAATTGTGACTCATTAGTCACAATTCTTGGAAATGGATGAATTTGACAATGTATATATACAAAGAAGTTCTATCATGTTTTCAGAAATGCTTATGAGATTATTGTTGTCTTTTCTTTGTGCTCTCCTTTCCTTTTGCTCTCCCTCTTTATTTTTGAAAAGATTTCTAATTAAAAATTACAAACAAAATATAAAAACATAAATAACTTTTAAAAACATAAAAGTGAAAATTCGTAGAATTAAATATGAATAACACTAAATATTTATAAAATAAAAATTGTAACTTAAAAAACACAAAAATAAATACCTTAATAAATCGAGTCAAATCAAAAAAATAAAAATAAAATTGAATATCAAGATTGAAAAAAATTCAATGAATAAACAGATAACATCACATAATAATAACATCAATAGATTAAATATTCAATAAATTGAATAGAATATAATATATAAAATAAATTTAATAATGTAAAAAAAATGAATAGAAGCTAAATAGTTATAAAAATATATAATAAAAATATATATCAAAAAATAGAATATAACTATTAACAAATCATCAGAAAAATAGAACATATCTATTAATAAATCATAAAAATTTAAAAATTGATTATTTACTAAAATATTAAAATAAAACTATAAATAAATTAAGTACAAAATAAATAAATATAAAATCACACAGTAGATAAGATATATAAAAATGGAATAAAAATAAAATAAAATCACAAAATAAATGAATAGTATAATTCAAAGATAAAATCACCAGAAAAAATATTAATAAATACAATAAAATAAATAAGTTATTGAGAACAAGAAAATATAAAACACATTACAAATTGATAAAAAAAATATTTAAAATTCTAACAAATAATAAAAAAATAAAATTCATAGAGTTAAGAAAAAAATAAAAACTTTAAAAGAATAATAAAAAACAATAATGCAAGTTACAATAAAAAATAACCTTTAAGGTCAAGGACTAAGGGCCTTTGGCTAAGGACAAATCGCCTACGGATATGGCATTGGTTGAAGGACATAGAGTCAAGGGCCAATTGCCGACTACCAAGGGCTAAGGTCCAACGGCTAAGAACTAAGGTCCAACGGCTAAGGGTCAAAGTCTAAGGACTAAAGGTCGAGTGCCAGTAGCTAAGGATCAAGGGTCATGGTCTAAGGACTGTGGGCCAACTGGCTAAGGACTGAGGGCCAACTAGCTAAGGACCAAGCGTCAAGGGTCAACGTCTAAGGACTAAGGGCTAAGGGCCTAAATTTAAGGGGTAAGAGGTAAGGGGTAGGGGCCAAGGACTAAGGGCCAACTAGCTAAAGGGTAAGGGCTAAGGGCCAAGATATAAGAGATAAGGGCTTAGGTCCAATTGGTAAGGGCTAAGGGCCAAGATCTAAGGACTAAGGGCTAACGGCCAAGGGCTATACTCCAATGGTTGAGGACCAAGTGGCAAGGAGTAAGGGCCAAACTTTTAGGACCAATGGCGAAATGCTAAAGACCAAACACCAAGCACTAAGGGCTACAGGCCAAGGGTTGCGGGTCAAGGCCTAAGGAAGACTCCCTCCCATCTTACGTATTCAGGCTGACAATTGTTGGAGGGAAAATAAAAATAGGTTCATCTTTGGTCTTTGTTCTATGCTTGTGGCACATAACATATTTTAGACTATTGAAGTGGGATTTTTGATGGTCGGACACACGCATGAAGACATCGATTAGGTTTTTAGTGTAATCTCTAGGGTATTGAAATGTAAATCCGTTCTTACTATGTCTGATATGTTAGGACAAATTGGCCAAAAGATAGGTGGTGGTCGTATTGAAAGTCTTGAAGTAGAGTTGTTAGAACGAATGGTGGATTGGAAAGGATTCATAGAGCCATTTATTGTTCGTGGAAATGATGGTCTAGAAGGACACACTAATCCTCACTATTTTTGTTTTCAAATATTGAATGGTGAACCAACCATGCAGTGGAAGTATTATTGCAATGATGGAGATGATACATGGAGTGAACCTTTCAAATTGTTGCACTCTTTGCCTTCAAAAAAAAAAGTAATCTTTCTGGCACCCACAAATGAACTGGACAATGATGAGATGAAAGGATTGATATCCTTTCGTAAAATATATGTGCGAGAAGTATCCAGAATACAAAGACCAAAATTTCTCATCTGTGGATGAAACCACAAAACTTCTTGAGTACCTAGCAAAACAAAAGAATTTGCCACTATCAACATACAACCAAACTTGATGCTGTGATTTATGCATGGAAAACCAAGGCAAAAAAGATGGTAAAAAAACATGGATATGATGTTGAAAGATCAATATCTATTCCAGAATTCTCTCGAGCACACATCAAGGAGTATTTGTACAAATTGGTTGATGCATGTGCAGTTGATGTTGATGAGTACTAGGTTTAATTTGTAAATTTTTCAGTTGCAATTCTAGCATGACAATTTTGTAAAAATACGATTTTTTATTTGCTAGGGTGAAGGCATATCACCCCATGGCAAGTTAATCTATTCCATGGCATGTGTATTTTAAGACCATGAGTAAGTTGTAATGTGAAAAGTTTAACGACTTTTAGAGATTCTAAAGGTTCCAAATAGTTGCTTAAATTTGCAACCTTTAGAATAGAATAATTTAGTCTAAAAGGTTAAACTTGTGCATATTCTAATCTTTGGTCTTAAAAAATGCACAATGTGCATTATGATCGTACATTTTGGTTCAAGCTCTAAAATTGCACCAAAGAGGTGCACATTTTGTAATAGTCATTCAACAATTAGAAAGCAATCCTTGCCCATGTATATATGCACATACTTTTCAATATTAAAAAAAATATTTTGCAATTTTGGTTACTGAATCCATGTGTGTTTTGTGTTTCTTTTTGTGTTTTCTAACTATGCAAATTTAAAATGATCATGATGCTCATACGAAATGATGTTTCTTCTAGTAGTGCATAGACTAGCTGAATTTGGATGCTAGTATAAGAATCTGATATTGCAACATATTGATTGTTATAGTAACATCTTAAATTAGTTTCTTTCTCTTGTTTCATGAACTTTTGTCTACGCAACTAAATTTGAAGATTCCAATGTTATATGTCTCTTGAGATGTCATAATTGTAGGTAGTGAATGTTAGTTTTATAAGTGATATATTAAATTTATATATTAGAATTTAAAATTAGAATTGAAATATTAAAACGAGTGCATTTAAATATGTGGTCAATGTGGAACCAAATTTCATTTCCATGTTCTATCCCATGAGAGAGAGAGAGAGAGAGAGAGAGAGAGAGAGAGAGAGAGAGAGAGAGAGAGAGAGAGAGAGAGAGAGAGAGAGAGAGAGAGAGAGAGAGAGAGAGAGAGAGAGAGAGAGAGAGAGAGAGAGAGAGAGAGAGAGAGAGAGAGAGAGAGAGAGAGAGAGAGCGGGGGGGGGGGGAGAAGGGGGGGGGGGGTGGGCTAAAAAAAAGTCCAATTGTTTTGCCAAAGTCCAAAATTAATTGATATAATTTACTTGTTCTATCTCATGTTTGAGCATTTTCATGTGAATGTGTGCAAATTGTCAAGATATAATAAAACTAGCCACATTGGTGAGCATCATTTTGATGTTGGATTTGTACTAGCATTCTTGGCTGGTTTTGCTGATGGAAATGAAGCTATTGGAGGTTCATTATGTCACTCATTCATGTTCAAGTCATCAAGGTATGATGGTATCTTGTGGCAAGATGGAGATGGAGGCTCATTCATGCAGTGTCATGGTGGATACATGGCAACAAAGGACAAAGAAGGAGAAGACATGCAAGCAAATGTTGATCACTCACATGTATTGTTTGTTTGCTGTATTTTTCCAGAGAGTTTAGAGTTGGAAGCATGGTAGATTCATTTCATTTGCATTCTATTTGATTCTTCATGTACTAGTTACTTCTTGACATGTAAAATTGATGAAGCATCCCAAGTGGACACTATTCTCTATATCAATTATGGTTGTTTCTATTTTGAGCATTACATGATCATTTAAAGGAGATCTATTCTTAGGTAGAAGATCATTCCTATTATGGATAAAAGTTCTATTGTCAAAAACTATGCTAGGAGCAAGCATATTGAGGTGCAATATCATTTTGTGAGGGAGCAAGTCATTGCAAAGGAGGTGGAGCTTCAACATGTGTCTTCAAGGAAATGTGTAACTGATATCTTCACCAAAGCATTGGGAAAGGACTTTTTCATGAAGCATAGGACATCACTTGGAGTGTTATCAAAGTCTATGCTAAGACTAGTTGATGAGGGAGTGTGAAAGATTCAACTAGTTTGATCATATTTGCTATATTTCCATATTTGGCATATTGAGGCCAACTTTATTTTTAGACTTACAGATTGACTTTTCAAAGTTCATTAGTCTAAATGTCATTTGAATAAACACTTTTTGATAGTGTGGGAAAGTTAGAAGGCGAGTTTGAGTAGATTCAAATTTGAATGTTGGGTACTTTGAATCTAGACCCAAAAATAGTAGGGTTAGCATTTTGGAGGGAAAGCCAAGTGGCCAAATAGGGTTTGGACCTGTTATAAAAGGATGTAACTCGTGGAGAGAGTGATCTTCTCTCTTATCTATCTCATTTCATGCTTATACATGGTTCTCTTGGGTTCTACCATCCATTGGTGCACTATACTTGTGATTGCATGCAATTTTATGTGTAGAATGATTTATAATTGTTATTTTTGGATCCACGTGTGAAATATAGTAGCTTGCTGGTTTTGTACGGACATCAACAGTACTTTATTATTTCATTCAAGTTTGATCAAGTTCTATTAGTGTTTGCATATCATTTTGTGTGTAGATGCTGATTTTTCTACATTGGTAAGATTGGTAGTGTATTCTCTTTCTAACCAAAGATCTTTCAAGTTGATTGGATCTTAATGATCTGAAAACTTTCACACATGGTACCCATTTTAATACTTTTGGCGGTACCGCGGACTAGAGGGCGGTGCCGTATTGGCGGTACCACCATCATGGTACACCAATCCAGCACAATGAAACCAACACTACCCACAAAATAAATTATCAAACTTTTTTTGGTACTTTTTGAAACTATGTTAGTACCAAACCAAGATTGTTTGAGACATTTTACTAGTTATTTCGTGCTATGTTAGTACCAATTGCCTAAATTTTGGTATTGTTGGTACTATTTTAGGACCAAGCTGAAACTGTTTCAAACTATTTTGGATATCAATTCGTAATTTTTGGTACCTATTGCCTCTATTTTGGTACTATATGTAGCAATATGTGGTACTGTTTATATGCTTCAAAGCCATGAAGGAAGTTTTTGGTGTCTGATATTTATCTTTTGTTTCTACAGATATTTTTGTCCAAAATAAGTGTGAGGTGTGGCGTGAAGACTTCAAGGAAATTTCTTATGTCAGCAAGGATAAACTAGGTGCCAGTTTTTCTAAAGGACCTACAGGAGGTATGGAAAGTATGGCCAGAGTTCGACGCATCAAACACCATAATTGTAGACGATAAACGCTGCAAGTCATTAAAAAAAAACTACGAGAATTGCTTGGCTGTAAAAACTTTCGACCCTTCCGTAGAGTGCAGTGCTGAAATGGCTCCTTAGTATCTGAAGGAAACTTTGTACCTGTGGCTCATGGGTTGGGTCCAAGTGCGAATCCCTATCGCCTTTAGTAAAAGAAACCCTTTGTACGATTGTGAGGACGATGTGTCCTCTTTAATTGTGAACTACTTTGTTGAGGTCGAAGGGTACTCGTACCGCTTCGACCCCCCTACAGATTAGAATTGAATGGCCTAGCTTGGGCTACAACTCATTTTTATACATGTTACATATACAAAAAATCAATATATGATATACTGTATAGATTTGAATGGTTATCTCATTCTTGAGTTGCTTTGAGTTTCATTTGCAGCTTCTTGATTTATTTGGATGAAGTTTGAAAGGTTGAGGCATTCTTCAACCTATAAATCCTATGTTGGTGCTTGTAAATATTCACAATCATATTCTAGCATGATTTATGAGTCACAGATAGGGTAGGAGATTAGTTGCTGTTTGCTCAACATTGAAGAAGTTTTAAACCATAAATCATATCATGGAATAAAATTGGATAATTTTGCAATTATATGGTGGGAGCATGATTTGAATGAGAGTTGCATACTATGAGATTGTAGAACTGCAAGGAATTCAATGTGCTTCTTTGATGATTTCTCTTTGTATAGCATGATTGTGTATCTCCCATTTTGGCGCTTGTAAGAGTGAAGGGGTATTAAAGGTGTTAAATATGGATACAATGTTAAAGATCCACATGAAGTACTTGTTTTTCATACTGAAGTGCAATTTTAGATAGTTACAAATGTATTAGAATTGGTACTTTGATAATACGAAATTTGGTAGTCTCAAGTACCAAATGAAAAATCTGTAATTTATGAACATGTACTTTGAAGTTTCAAACAAGCAGTACCTGTTTTTCAAATGGAAAAGGCAATTTTAGTCAGTACCAAAAGCACTAGAGACCCCGATTGTAGAAACGTAGCCTAAACTCATAAATAAAAAAAAATCAGAATACTAATAAATAGTTGATCCAAAGTACATTGATGTCTCATAGGGACATAATGGCAACGTGCAAATGCCGCATTTATTCTAGTCCCCAAACAAGCATTTTTTTGCATGGTATTCTCAATTAGGAGGGTTTGCACATAAAAGTGATTCCCACATATTGCTAATGCTGGGACAAACAGATTGGTTTGCCTTGCAAATATCTGATTCTTGAATTTTGCAACAGATGGAACATGCACAGGCATGATCCTTTCCATGATGACCAAATGTGTTTTGTCTCATATGATTAGATGCCTCTTTAAAACATATCATTTGCATATGGTACACACAACAATAGGTGTACCACTCCTTTAGTTTTCGGACAAAATAAGGCTTCAACGCCTCAAAGCATCTAAGAGATATCTACACTTCTAGGTGAGCCCTTCTGAATCTTTGGAACAGCTCGACCTGTGGCCTAAACACCTTACAGCTTACTAAAAGAACATAATAATATGCCTAAAACATTACCACATAAATTGATCCAAGATAACTTGAACATTTAAGCAAACTTAATGTGTGTGTAAAATTCATTGCAATATGAATCAAACGAGAGAAAGTGAGAAAAGAAAGCATAAAGGGTGTTAGTCAAAATTCTTGAACCATACGGTTTCCAACAAAGAACCATTTATGATACTATGCCTTCAACAGATAAAAAACAAGGGCTACACCCCTTCCTAGAATTGGAACGTTGACTAACTTTAACTCTATCAAACTCTCTCTCTCTCTCTCTCTCTCTCTCTCTCTCTCTCTCTCTCTCTCTCTCTCTCTCTCTCTCTCTCCCCCTAGCAAAATCTGTTGTAACCACATTAGAGAATATAACTATTTTAGGATACACTGAGAAACACACTAGTTCAGCTCAATATAGTGTTGGTTCACTCAAAACTTCTTAAAGATTCCTTAACATTTTCAAAGTGAACTTGAGGAGTACTCTCGTTACCACTAATCTATATTCAAGAAGTCTTATCGTGTTACATGACATAAGTGATTTCAAACCCCCTCTAAAACTTGGATGTTTATTGATGTTACGGGTTTTGCTGTTTCTTTTGAAAAAACAGTACCAAAAGTACCAAAACAGGTACTATGCGAAAGTAACAAGTTTGAAGTAAAATATAACCAAATTTGGTAGCCTGAACTATCTAAATTGAAAATTAATAAGTATCAATTGAACCAAGCATTGGTACAATAGAGTGTGAAAAATACAGATCCTAAGTGGATCTAAACTCCAAGATCATTGGCTTGAATGCTTGCACTCCAAACTACATAAGCTAGGAATTGGCAACACATTCTATGCTACCTAGAATGCAAAGAACTTGATCAAAAAGCATTTATCACAAATGGAAACTTCCATAAACATCAAGTGCGGCCCAAAATAGCATTATACAATCCATAATACATCAGCCTATCACTTTTGGAAAGCACCTAAGATCATACACACAAAGCTTGAACTCAATCACTACACAATGCCAACAATGGAAGGAGAACCCAATAGAAAAATCTCTCATTAAGCAAATGAATACAATGGATCTGCTCCAACCTGTTTCTCCACGGCCTATCTGCTATATATAGCTGAGAGAGATGACTCTCTCTCCTCTCTCTAGACCCTCCTTACCTAAAATATGCCCTATATAGGTAAAATTGGCATATATGTCCAAAATACATGAAAATGGACTCATTTCGAAGGTCTTGAAGTTTGACACTTCTTCATACTGAAAAAATACACTTACTAAAAATATCTAGACCTGTTTCACACGTGTGAAAAGTCAGATCCTAAACTATGTGCCATTTTTAGCAATTTTGGCCTAAAACTAGACAAGGAAATGTTGACAATTTTCACACTCCCTCTTCAACTTAACTTGCTAGTTTTACAACACTACTTTGTTCCAACTTAAGAATGATCTCCATCATCAGAATAGATCTCTTCTCAAGGATCCTAATATGTACAAAATAGGACACAACATAATTGATATAGATAATAGTGTCCATATAGGATGCTTCACTATTTCTTACATCAATTTTACATAGAATCATAAAAATGGTACATGTAAAAGAACATAGAATCTCAATTAATGAATTCCTCCATGTATCCATCTCTGGTTTCTCTGTAAAATAGCAGCAAACAAGTTGTAAATGAAAGTGATCAACAAGTGTTTGCATGCCTCCTCCACATTTCACTATACATATAGTGAATGCAACATGTATCTCCATGAATGAACTTCCATCACCACCTTGCCTTTGTAGATCTTCAATCCATGAAAGCCTTTGAGTGAATGAATGCCAAAAAGATGTGTTCCCTACTCCATTTGAATGACCAAAACCTGAACTTGAAATACTTGAAGTACCTCCACAAGATTTGCACACAACGCTTGATCCTACAATGTCAACAAGTTGCCAATTTGCCAACACTAGAATACTAGATCTTGAACTTTGTTCAAAAGAAAACATATTGACCACTTCAATACCTTTCAAGATCTGAATGAATTCATGTACTTGATCATACAAACCAGCAATGATAACTATTCCATCTCCAAGATCCAAAGGATGCAAAACTATGGAACTAGTTTTATTGAAATTTGACAATTTCAACACATTGACATAACAATGTTCATACATGAGATTAGGCAAGTGAGGTAGAGTAAGAAGACACTTCCTTGCAGCTCCAAAGACCTTACTTGAACCTTCGAGAACCTGTAAAAACAGATCCAAAATGCCTTGACCATTTGTCTCTTCTTTGATGCTTTTCACTAGCTTCGAATTGCCACTTGTCTCTTGGTGTTGATGAAGCAATCCAAGATCAACCTCTTGATCTTCCAATAAGACATCAAAGATCTTGCATATGTGAACATCTTCAGATCTGAAACTCTGAAGATACTCCCTCTCAAACACATGATTAAGATCCCACAAGATCTCATCAATGCTCAAATTTGACCCTTCACTATAGTTAGTGAAAACAATGCCACCATCATAAACCAAAAGATAGATTCCAACATTTCCATTTAACATGAAGTAGAGTAGGTGAAGATGAGTATCAAACCTAATCAAAACAGCCCTCTTGAGTTCATAACAAACCTCAATAAGCTCACCAATGATATCTCCCTTGCCTTGAAGAAGTTGCCACTTGAGTTGCTCCATGTAGTCTTCTTCAACCAACCTTTTGCCATCTTGACCATGAATGAACAATCCACCACAATCATAGAATGCTTTGAGTTGATGAAGAGATGTTAGATCCATGCTTTGGATCTTCCCAAGAACCACTCTTCCATTGCCCTTTCCTTCACAAGACTCCCTCTTAATGCTAGCACCACAAAAGTTAGAAACCTCCCTCTTGATAGTTGCACCATAAGAAGTAGAAGACTCTTGAATATTAGAAGCCAAGAAAAGAATCCTTAGTACCTTCAACATAAGAGTGATTGAAGTACTCTCTCTTTTCAAACATGAACTTCTACTCAATGATTTAGGTAATGAGTCATATGATAATGATTCTTCCTCACTATCGTTCATAAAAACATCATTCAAAGTACATCCTACTTTGAACACTTCACATACTTCTCTTCCTTTTGACTTGTGATCTCCCTCACCAAGTCTCATGATAGAAACCTTTGATCTACTCTTTTTATGAAGAAATGTGACACCACTTGTTGCACAAATGACTTTATCACAAAAAGATGTAAAAGAACCATTTCCTTCAAGCATGCTCAAAGCACCATCATCTTTTGCCACATGATTACATACATCAATATGAAAAGAATTAGAAGAACAACCATCTTCTTGCAAAGAATGACACTTAGCATCTCCATCTTTTTCCATATGAACAAACAAGTCATTAGCAACAATCACTTCCAAAGAAGAATCTTCATCAACTCCATTGATGAAGTTAGCTCCTTCCTTACCTTTTCCATTTTTGCACTTGCCATCTAGCACCATTGAAGAACCAACAAGCCTTGGAAGTCCATGAGTAGAAGAGTACAAACATGATGCTAATTTAGCTCCACATGACTCCATATGACTAGTAGGTAACACTAGTGCATCTTCAAGATCCAATGGATCCAAAAAATTGACCATAGATTCACCAAAGCTTGCCAAGTTAGCACAACAATTATCATCTCCAAGAAGTACATTAGATCTCAACCTAGATCTAGCATTTTGTTTCTTATGGCATTCATTTGCAAAATGTCCTTTTATCCCACAATAAAAGCACTTGAACTTTGACTTATTGTTCTTAGTAGAAGAGGAAGAGGAAGAGTGATCATCATGATCAAAGTTACCACCTTTGGACCATTTCCCTTTGCCTTTACCTTTGCCCTTGAATTTGCCTTTTGTGAAGAAAGCCTCTTCACCTCCACCTTGCAAGGATGCACCATCAAGCTTTGATTGCAACCTATGTTCTTCAGCCAATAAGATTTCTTGCAAGTCAACCACACTTGGCAAGACTCTTTGAATGGCAAAACTTTGCACAAGGTTAGCATGTTCATTTAGCAAACCATTCAACATAACTTGGACTATTTCACCATCTTTTATGTTCTCATCAATGCATGCTAAATCATCACTTAGGGACTTAACTCTCAAGATAAATGCATGAGCACTTTCACCCTCTCTTTGCCTACTAGAAAATATTTGTCTCCTTAGGGTCAATACCCTAGATGTGGACTTTGATTCAAAGAGCTTCTTTAAGGCATTCCATGCCTCACTTGCACTTTGACACTTTCCAACTTCCTTGAGAAGCTCATTTGTAACATTCATTTTAATGATATGAAGAGCCCTTTTGGCCTTCTTATCAAACCTTTGTTGCTCTTGAAGTGTGAGAGGTCTCTCTTCAATTTCTGCAACTATGTCCATGAGTTCATTCAACTCAAGTAAGGACTCCATCCTCACTTTCCAAGTAGAGTAGTTTGATGAACTCAACCTTTCACTAGACTCTAGCATGATCCCACCATTGGAAGCCATGATTCTAATGTTTCTTCAACTTTTAGGTTCTGTCCTAAAGCACTTAGCACTCACTTTTCTCTCAACAAATGATAGATAAAGAGATCTATGAAGATTTAGGACCCTAAAACACTTCTATCTTGAACCTAGATGGTTTCCAAGCATAGAAAGGAAGATTGAAACACATGCAACACTTTGCACACACTAAGAATGGATTACAAAATCAAACCAACCTGAACACACTCTTGCTTAAGCTCTCAAACTTTCCAGCAAGTGACCAAATCAAGTTATGGTGTGAAGAGTTACTTGCATTCTTAGAAAATACCCAAAACTAGGATGCCAAGATTACCTAGTAATGAACAAACTTGATCAACATATGATCAACACACTAAGATATTGATTCAACCTGTAAAACCACATGTAAACCACACTTCTAAAAGTTTATAAACTCCAGCAAGTGATAAATACAAGATTTAGAGGTGAATGAATGAGCACACTTAGTGAATCACAAGACTAGCTTCACTATCTTGTCAAATCTTGGTGTTTAGATGTAGATCTAAGATCACTTCACATGAGAATGTTCCTCAACCTGTTAAGAACCTGAAAACACACTTGCATAATGGTTAACACCTTCCAGCAAATGCTCCAATCAAATTACATAAGGAGAGTTACTTACATGCTCAACAAAGTACACCAAAAATTATGCCAAAATTGATGACAATCTTTACAATATGCTCTTCACAATGGAGCTTGCAATATGTTCACCCAAAAAGGGGATCTTTCATCCAAATGGGAGCTTTGCTCAGCCTTTAGGAGAATTACAACTCACTCAAAAGAGCATTTGTCATCCACTTAAGGAGAAGTTTCATCCACTTAAGGAGAGTGTTCATCCAAGAATGGAGATTGTCAACAATAGGATTGAAAAGAACATTGTTAGTATTGAATATGCACAAGCCTCACAATCACAAATGATTAGGTGTTATGATCTGATCCAAAATAGTTTCTTTTCAGCCTCTGATCTTCAATAGACCTGAAATATGCTTTTGATCCACAAGTTCAACTCACAAAACAAAGGTTAGTAAGATTTGATCAACAAAGCAATGCAAAATCATGCTAGAACTTGATCAAACATCCAAATATCACCAAAAATGGAATACTTACTGTAAATAGAAGCCAACCAGCTCTGATACCATGTGAAAAATACAGATCCTAAGTGGATCTAAACTCCAAGATCATTGGCTTGAATGCTTGCACTCCAAACTACATAAGCTAGGAATTGGCAACACATTCTATGCTACCTAGAATGCAAAGAACTTGATCAAAAAGCATTTATCACAAATGGAAACTTCCATAAACATCAAGTGCGGCCCAAAATAGCATTATACAATCCATAATACATCAGCCTATCACTTTTGGAAAGCACCTAAGATCATACACACAAAGCTTGAACTCAATCACTACACAATGCCAACAATGGAAGGAGAACCCAATAGAAAAATCTCTCATTAAGCAAATGAATACAATGGATCTGCTCCAACCTGTTTCTCCACGGCCTATCTGCTATATATAGCTGAGAGAGATGACTCTCTCTCCTCTCTCTAGACCCTCCTTACCTAAAATATGCCCTATATAGGTAAAATTGGCATATATGTCCAAAATACATGAAAATGGACTCATTTCGAAGGTCTTGAAGTTTGACACTTCTTCATACTGAAAAAATACACTTACTAAAAATATCTAGACCTGTTTCACACGTGTGAAAAGTCAGATCCTAAACTATGTGCCATTTTTAGCAATTTTGGCCTAAAACTAGACAAGGAAATGTTGACAATTTTCACATAGAGTTTCAGAAAGCTTTGGTACTCGAGGGTTTCGCCATCATTTAACATTTTAGTATCTTTTTGCACATTGCAATAAAATTCTCACCAAATTTCTTCTGTTGCTGCACATTACAATTACCAAAAGCACACTGCACGTCAAAGAGTTGTTTAAAAGCTTCTTATAGTACCAAAGTACCAGAATGGTAGAAAAGTACCAAAAGATGACTACCATACCCATGGAAAAAGATCATATATAGGTAGTACCAAAGCATCTTATAGTACCAAAGTACCAAACATGTAGAAAGTACAAGAACCTTAATTGGTAGTTTGGAGGATCAAGATTGTTACACGATAGGTTCAATTAGTACCAATCTTTGTACTCAAAAGTTTCATGAACACATAAACATTATAAAAATAGTACAAATCTTATAAAAGAACCTAATATGGTAGTTCGGAGGATTAGAATTGGTACACGATAAGTTCTTGTAGTACCAATCTTTTGTATTCAAGAGTTTTACCAGCACAAAAATAGTACCAAAATAGTACAAAATTTGTAAAATTAGTACCCAACTATTGGAGTAATACTACCAATTGGTATAACAGTACTAAAGCAGTACCAAAAAGACCGAATCGGGTTGTATGCAAACTGCAAATACAATCAAATTTATAAAAATAGTACCAAATGTTGTAGATTTAAAAAAAAAAATGGTACACACTATAAATCTCAGTAGACCAATTTGGCTGATTTTAGAATGAAAATGAGACATGAGGTATTTAAGGTAATCTGGAGTATCAAAATTGTTACTCGATAAGCTCCAATAGTACCAATCTTTGGTATTCGAGAGTTTCACCAACACGAAAACACGACCAAAATAGTACAAAAATTGTAAAATTACCAACCAATGCTTAAACACTACCAATTCGGTAACAATACTAAAACAGTTCCATATAGATCGAAACGAGTATCGACGTCGCGCACAATCTATGTTTGAATGACACATGACTAGGATGCTTCTTTCATGTACAAATATGCAATACAAGTATTGCTTCATTAGTATCAATCAGTGGCAAATGACTTTGAGGCTTTAATCTTACAACAAAAAAGCAAACCAACATGTACCAACAAGTACCAATAGTATCAAACTTTGGTAGTCGAGGGTTTCAAAAAAATGTCAAAATGCAGTCGGACATAATTTTCTTGCTGCTGCCCATTGCACGTTGAATAGATATTTATAAGCTTTTTGAAATACCAAAGTACCACAGATAAAATAATCAGTCGTGCAAAATTTACCACAAGCCATGCTCATTGATAAATCTATCACAGTTACAATATCTATTAGAAGATCCATATAGGCCGATAGTATACAAGTTGTCAAGTGATATTGAAGTAGTTTCATAAAGAATTGATGTGGTTTGATACTGTAATTGATTCCAGTCAATAGTAGTCGATGTCAATTCCACAATATGTTGGAGTCAATAAAAGGTCCAATTCATTTGAAAAATTGATGATATGCTTGGGATTGTGGCAAGGCCATAAGAAACCTAAATTGACTTTGGTTAAAATTTGTTATTGCAAGGGTGCAAGTATAACTTGGAGGAATAGTCTACATGCACTAGATTGGTATGCTCTTGAATGGAAGATAGAGACAAGTTGACATGCTTGACTAGTAAAGTAGTTCTTATAAAGTGGAAGGTTGACTGCAATAAGTGTGAAGATATTTGAAATCAAGCACAAGTTTGTCGTGACTATTCATAGTTTGAATCTTCTATATGAGTATAACTGATGTAGGACATCCTAAGAAAAGATATTAGTTGAAAAGATTTGAAGGGTGGCTAATTTATAGTTTGAAAGTGTGAGATGAATTAATGCCCATATTTTATTGGGAAAACAAATGAAAGGAGAAAGAGACCTTATTTAAATGTGTTGTCAATTTGAATATAGGTTCACTTGAGTCAACAATGTTTTTTTAAATGTTAGGTATTGCAAAATCAAACACTTTCTAACGAAATTTAATATCATATGTTTTGAGATATACTTCAGAATACTCAATTTCTTGAGGTGTTTTGAAAAATAGCGCACTGTAATTTTTAGTATTTACTTTATGATGTTACAATTTTGTATTCGGTCATGAATAGCCTATGATGACAATAAATTTTTGAGGTTGAGTTTTTGTTTTATGTAGAGCATGCAATTAGTATTGTCCCCCATCACTATCGTCTACTTTGAATCAAACAACCTTTCACCCATGATCAATCATGATCTTTTATCACAAAAAAATGAATTTTTTCAACCAAAATTTCTTCAATTACTTCCTTGCGTATTGGCTCCTCCTTTGGAGATGATCTATCAATTTCAAATTCATTGTGTGTGTTGAGACTATCCTCCTAGACAACTCTCTTTGGTTGCCTTGAAAGGTGAATGAGATCAAAATTGCCCAAGAAAAGATGATATTTAGTAAGTACAATGCCTTGTTTTTCAAGCTAGGTTGCATAAAATATACTATTTATTATCTTACTCATGTTATGATACTAGAGGCCTCCTTGCATCAAATATGTTGTTTTGCCTTAAACCAAAGTGCACAGAAACCTCTGATACAACTCTATCTTGCCCTAATTGAATGGTGCTTGTTGCCTTGAGACTTCCTATGGACTTGGATTTAATTTCTTTATATGTTGTATATCTTTTGCAATAAAAATACAATATCCATTTCCTTTTTCGTAACAAAAAAAACATCTCCTTTTATATCGCCCTAAGTTTTGGAATCAAACTCTACCAAGTAAGTGTTGCATAATTTGACTTGAATATTGTACTTTGTGTTGACACCGGTAGTTTGCCAGAATATCATTCGACAACCTAGTTCTTACGTGGATGTAAAATCCTATTATGTACTTGAATATTATGCTTAGCTAATCTACAAGAAAATAGTTTAAATTGTGTCATATAACACATGAAACAACGTTTATATGAAAGCATACTTGAGGAGGATAAATCATTTAAAAAACATTTTTGAGACGTTGCATTTATAGTAGCTTTTGGGAGAAGATAAGACTTAGCAAGTACTTGTTACTTTACTTGTGATTGCACGTGATTTTTGGTTACAAAAGCTTAGATATGAATTTCAACCTTGACCAAGTAGATGATGTTGTATCACGATAATTACTTTCTTGATTAAATCTAAAATAGGATGTAAGTGTAGTGAAACTCAATTGAGAACAAGGAGAGATTAAAGCTATTGTCTTTTGAATGCAAAGTAAAGTATAAACATTATCAAGCAATATATGTTAAATATATTTTACATCATAGTTAAGAGAAATGTAAAACATTGAAAATATTGTGTTGCTTTCTATCGATTCTTTGTATCTTGAATGTGCATAGTAAATTATGAGCTAGAGCACTATGCAATTGTACAATAGAATAGTTAGTAATATTTTAAGGCACGATTGGTGGAAGTTTGTGAAACTATGTTGCAGGATATGAAGAGAATAACCTAAAAATGCTCTTCTGTCATTTTATACATAAGAATGTACTTTTATCAAAATAGTGATTTGATTTGATTGATTTAAAGCTTATGTGTGTGTATACACACACACACACATAGTAAGATTGCTTGTATTGAGTATAACTTGCCATAATCATTTGAATGATTTGTTGTGTATTCAAATACATCATTATTTTAGGTAGGGGAAAGTATAGTCCACATGAAAATATTGATTTGTCTCTAACTAATAAAGCATGAATACAAGAGAGAGAAATGCATATTCCATATGCAATGGGATTACGTAACCATTCAATTCTTAACTCTAGACTCTTTTTGGGTCAATATGGGTCAATTTTATGTGGAAAAAAAGATAGTGATCTTTGGTATCATTGTACATGAAAAGATCATTCACATTTTGTTTTGTCGTGTCAAGAGGATATTTTGAAAAAGGTTAATACGTACTAAATTGTGCATCTTTTCAAATCATGAGAAGATCTGATTCCATTTGAATATGATAACAATAGGTAAAGTCACTACTATATCATATAGATTAAAATTGATCATAACAGCTAGTATATATTTGATATGAATAATACAATATACTTAATTTGATATTAGACCATGTCAATCAACCAAACTACAGCTAAATCAAACCAAACTGATTTTGGAAAAACAAGTAGAGAATAGCACCAAAGAAATACATAGTACAAAAGTTGCCACTTTTCAAATAGGGCATGTGCTTTTGTTGCTCATTAGCTCACCTCAAGGTCTAGAGTTTGATTCTACTCAAGGACACATGTAACACGCAAGATTAAAATTTAGTTGCCGAATTTTGTGAATGGGCAAAGTGACATCTTTCAACTAGAAGAGCTTTCAAGTTGAGTGTAATTCATGCACACTTTACTGAATTCTATCAAACATCATATCTTAATGCGCAATATAGATTGAAAACTCAAAGAAAAAGAGGGTCTAGAAACATCTATAATTTTTTTTGATCTACCCTTAATCTATGATCAATGAGCTTGTGGCATTTGATGATCTTGTGACCGTGTTTTCAAGTAATAATCATGGTTATGAAGTAACAATGATAATTCATGTAAACAAAAATATTTCTGTTGTACCTCTACGTAAATGAGCAAGGGTTCTCTCCATTCTCTTGAGATTCCATATATTCAATGTAACAACTATTTCTTTTGGAGAAATATATGATGTGTATGCTTATCTAAATAAGTATCAATTATCCATTACACATCTTTCCCTACTATTATGATACACATACAATAAATCCTTGTGTCATAATCCAACTCAATATTAGTGCTAAAAACATTGAGAAGTCCATTATAAATCAAATTAGTCAGAAAACAATTCAAAGATTGAATCAAACCAAGTAACATCAATTAGATCTATCCCTACTAGTATGTCAAAATAAAGTTCACGATTTAGAATGGGGTGAAAACCAACACAAGAAAATGAATAAATATATTGATTATGAAGGTACAGATCAATATAATATAGAAAAGTAACAAGATGGAATCACATAAGTATCAAAGCTAAATGTTTTAAGAAGTAATGCTACCTTAAACCACCCTACCTTGTGATCTAATTAACTAGTATTTAAACAACTTGCCAACTAACAATGAGGTCTTCAAGCTCATTTATACTATGTGAGGGCCCAAAACAAGGGGTGGGTTTATGCTTATCAACAAAAGTCCAATGACCAAATGAGAAGTAATTTTCATGATAATGTTTGTAAAAGATGGGGGTCATGAAGATGTTTTATGAGGTTGTAGAATATATATAACATGGGGAAATAAACATACTTTTTAATATCTAGTTTAGGAAAAGTATGCTCTCATCCATAAAAAGTTTGAGTGTCATCCTTCTTGTGGCTATTGTGGGTTGATTCTCAGCTGACTATTCTTTATAGTGAGCACCTTATGGGTCAAATTATCTACTCTCATACATTGTGAGAACTTCAAATTTATCTATTGGGTGCTATGGATACATGTGCAAATTTTGTAGGCAGCCTTTATTTGATTTTTGTAGGCAAAGGCCCAATTACAATCCGTCTTTAAGGGCAAAGCAGAGATCAATGGCTACTAGCCATCTTGGTGGATTGAACTACTATCAAGCACTTGCACAACACTTCTTATAGATGTGTAGACTATATATTGTGCATTTGTAGAATAAATTGTATGGATTGAACCATCTGTCATATTTTTATAATGGGTATTTTTTGTAATTTACATCATAGCAATACAAAGATCTAAACACATAAATCATTGGTAAAAGATATAATATTGAGGTGTGAGAAATTGTGTCTATGGTCGGTCGAGAAAGTAAACTTTTCATTTTTTAAAATAATCACAACTATAAATGTTCTTATGTATCCCAAAGTGCTTCAATATTTTCTTTGTTAGAGATCAAATTTCTTAGATCCTAGTGATGTGTTACTCTCTTTTCCCACCTTTTCAGATACATCATGGATTAGATATTCCATTTGGTAAGAACCTATCCATCAGTGGGTGTAATGGTGTAGTAAGGGATAGAGAAGGTGATGTAAAGGAAAAAATCTAACACTATGATAGGAGAATAGGGAGTTCTCATTTGACCAAAACCTTTGCTATGTCCTAGCAGAGAATTAAAATGGTAAAACAATTCTAGAGACATGAACTAAACCAATGCAAACATAAGTATGTGGCTAAAAGCATGGTTGGTACAACATGGATTGTCAAGGACACTACCTTTTTTGGGTAGAAATACACACACAAAAGGTTTATTGTTTAACATTCTAAAGTGGTTCCACTAGAGATGAAGAGACTATGATTGTTTGTAACAGATTTGTAGGTGTGTATTTCTAATAATTGCTTAATAATTACTTCTGTTGTGGGATAGTTGGCCGTTGACTCTCGCACTCTCTCTCTCTCTCTCTCTCTCTCTCTCTCTCTCTCTCTCTCTCTCTCTCTCTCTCTCTCTCTCTCTCTCTCTCTCTCTCTCTCTCTCTCTCTCTCTCTCTCTCTCTCTCTCTCTCTCTCTCTCTCTCTCTCTCTCTCTCTCTCTCTCTCTCTCTCTCTCTCTCTCTCTCGCGCGCGCATTTGCAAGATCTCTTGGTATTGGTCTGATAAACCTCTTTCTTGCTGATCGTGCTCTTTCTGATCGGGTTGTGGCTGATCCAGGTCTTTCTTGTTGATCATGATCTGTTTGATCGAGCTCTTTGTCTGATCAATTAGGCTATGCACAGAATAGCTGATGATTCCAACATGGATAGTCTTCAAAGCAATAATATATATTTCATAGATTCAATTCTAGATATTCCAACATTTTTTCCTACAATGCATGAGACGTACGCAAGTGATCCCAACATGGAACATTGTCACTGCGCCGACAAAACTGCAATGAGGGACTATTGGGCTGGTAAGAAACGAGAACAAAGAATGAAAAAAAAAATTAGGAGGCTTGTAGGTCAACCTTTAGTAGATGACGTCAAAAAAAAAAAATGAATCTATTTAGCTATGGCAAAATATTGGCGAAGACATACACAATGATTTTCATTAGGTATATTGAGAGAGATATTCCAGAAACTACTTCTGCAACCAAATTTTTGGGAGATTCAAATATCATCTAATACTATTGAAAGCAATCTTGTTTCTAACGTTCGTAACACCCCAAGTCAAATTAAGATGCCCCACTTGGCGAATGAACTCTTTGTGAAGAGATCTTCACCTGTGATGGTACTAAATAAAGCTGATGACACAACGAATCTCCCTCATTCGAGAATTGCATGTGTTTTTGGTGTTCGTTGCAGAAATATTGCTATAGCTAGTTCTCGCCTTAACATAAAGGATGACGAGGAGGTTCTTCTCTTGAGTGTCTGTCAGAGACAATTGCCTAGAGGTAGCATAATGGCTCTCGAGTGTCCCCCAACAAAAAAGACATATGCCAACAGAGGATT
Source organism: Diphasiastrum complanatum (assembly GCA_029204225.1). Classification (NCBI taxonomy): domain Eukaryota; kingdom Viridiplantae; phylum Streptophyta; class Lycopodiopsida; order Lycopodiales; family Lycopodiaceae; genus Diphasiastrum; species Diphasiastrum complanatum. Next base: position 49,261 of record MU831648.1, read on the forward strand.
GGAAGAAAGAGTGTTGTCAGACATCCAGTACATCTTCTTGATGACTCTTAGGCCCTTTTTTTTTGGACTTTCATTTTCTTAATATTGTTGTTCTTTAGCACTGCTGAAACTGATCTTTGATACTCATGTTCTTTGGTTCTATAGATACACACTCTACCTCTTGTTGTTTGAAACTATTTTGTAGTTTTTACTGAACTGATATTTTGCTCTTTTGGACTTTTGGGACTATTGGTACTTGTAGAAGCTTACAAACAACTATTCATTTTCTATTTGGTACTTATGAAAACTTGTGTAAGATATACTTTTGATACTTTTGGTACTCTATTTTCTTTTTGTTGTTTGTTCCTCATGGAACATTTTGTACTTCTAGTGTGCAGAAAGTATTGGTGGTTGTTGCTCTTTGGTGCTTTTGATAGTTTTGGTAGTTTTTTAACGTTTCTTCATTTTGTTGTTTGCAACATTTTGGTACTTTTTGATCCACTAGCATTTAGCTATTTGGTGCTTTTGAATATTTTGAAACTTTTGGTACTTGTGATATTTCAGGTGCTTTCAAAACTACTGAGGTCCAATCAATTTTGAGCATTCCTCATGCTAGATCTCGAGCTACAACTATATGGGAGTGTGCTCTTCTTATATATACAACTTCTTGAGAGAGAATGCAATTTTGACTTTGGAGAATTTTTGGTCTATTCTCTCTCTACCCGAGAGCAAGGTGCTTGGATCGGGTTCTCTTAGTGATTTTCAACTAGTTGTTTCATGTGGATATGCAAATATTGCTTGTCTATGGGTGATCATAACTTTTGATGTGATTGAGCGCTTGCCTAGATTCGAAGTGTGGTAGATAGCTTGTTCCATCTCGATTTGATCCATCATACTTTGATAGACGTGCAACCTCACATGCATGGAGGTCATGATAGATCTTAGTAAGGTCCTCAAAACTCACTTTTTGACATGGTATCAGAGCCTAGGTACATGAATGCTTGAATTTTGATCTCCATGAAGCAAGATTTTGAGTGAAAAATCTAGGTTAGAGAGTGCTCTTGTATCCCAATTGTCATCTAGCTTCAAATTGGCTACCGATTACCAGTTTTGATGGATTTCTTGGATCATATGTGAGCATTTATTGTGTGAAAATACAAGCCACGTGTGAGATGCATCCACTTTGGAAATTTGTAGCAATCTCAATTTTGATCCATTGAGTCCAAGTAGACACTTGTTGGAAAGAGCATCTAGTGTAGATTGAGAAGTGTTGCGGAAGCTTTTTCGTTTCGTGTTCGTCTTCTCTAATCTGATTCATGAACAATTTTTTGTCTTTGAATTTTCTTTTAGTGTGAAAGCTCTTATAGGATCCAGACACTCAACTACGCATCACAGAACATATTTTATTCTAGCAATCAAGAGACACAACACAAGGCCAAGAGATACACGAAATAGCGACTATATTGTCAGTTTGGTTTTAGAGCGAGATCGTCAGTGTCTCACTCGTTGGCAGATTGACTCTCTACTCTTTCGCTGCGTTCTGCTCATTGGCAGACTTTCATGCACAACTATGGTATTTTTGCTTTCTTACTCTATTCGCTATGTCTCTCTCTGTTTCTTACAGATCTCTGTCAAATTCTCATCACCTTTTTTTTTTTTTGGTTATGATACAAAGAGGATCATTTATACCTCCACTATGTGGAGTCTACAAGATAGCTAAACGTAGAATCACTTGTATGTTATTTTGTTCTCTAGCGTTGTCATTGTAGATCTGTTCTGCAGGTGTACAACTGCAGCTATTGCCTCGGCCCAGAATTGACCTGAAAATTGAGCCTGTGCCATCATGCATCTGGCTCCTTCGACTAGTGTTCTGTTTTTTCTTTCTGCCACACCGTTGTATTCTGGTGTGCATGCAGGAGTGAACTGGTGTTTGATCCTCTGTTCTTTGCTGAATCTTGAGAATTCTGTGCTTTTGTATTCACCTCCATTGTCAGATCTAAGGATCTGTATCTTTTTTGAGGTGTGTCACTCTGTGAATGCCACGAACTTCTTGAAAGAATCAAATACTTCGAATTTCTTCTTCAAGTAGTAGATCATGGTCATTCGGTTGTAATCATCTATGAACGTTAAAAAATTTCTCGAACCTGAGAGCAAATCTGTTCTCATCGATCCACACACATCAAAGTGGACGAGCTCAAGAACTTCTTTGGCTCTTCTTCCCTCGTGTGTGAATGAATTCCGATGTTGTTTGCCTTTCTGACAAGCTTCGCAGAATTTAGCCTCTGGCCTTGAAATCTTGAGACCTATGACAATGTCATTTCTGCTCATGTCATACAAGCTCCGCATGTTCAGATGATACATTCTTCTATGCCAGAGCTGAAATTCGTTTTCTGAAGCATTTAATATGCTTTCAGAGTTGCTGATTATTTTGGCCTGGTAGAGATTTCTTTCTCTGCATCCAACCGTCAGCAACTTGTTTGTCGTCTTCTCGATCATACGACAAGTGTTGTCGTCGAACAAAACTCGAATGCCTAGATCTGCCATCTTGGAGACAGATAGCAGATGCTTTCTAAGTGAGGTCACATAGAGTGCTCCTAGCAACTCTGTTTGGCTTGACAGTGTTCATAGCTAAAGAGAGCCGATGCTTTTGACATCGTCTCTGCTTCCATCGCCTAGAATCACTGCTCTGTCATTTTTGAGTTTGCAAAAGTTGATCAAGATCTTCTTGTTGTAGGTTATGTGAGATGTTGAATCGATGACTACATCGTAGTCGTGTTCAAAGTAGCTTGTCGAAGCTTTGTCGAGTATCGTGAAAGTTTCGTCACCTCTTTCAGCATCCTTTGATGACTCTGCAACATTTGTCTTTTCAGCTTTGTTTTTTCTTTTTGGGTTGAATCTGCAGTCATATGCAGAATTCCCTTTCTTCTTGTAGTGCATGCAAGGTATTGCTGGATTGAACCAGCCTTTGTTGGCCGTATGGCCTGGTTTGTGGCAGTGATCGTGGGAAGAAGATTGTTGATTCGAGGACTTCATCTTCTCGAACCTTGGCTTGTTTTTGTTCTTATTCTTTCCTTTTGTGAAGAGAGCCTTCTCTTGATCACTGCTTTCCTCTCCTTCGTCTCTCATCAGCGACAAGACTGACTGCTCTGTCGAATGTCATATCTGGTAGACTCAGTATGAGCATTCTCAACGGCTGATAGGATGTCGGTAGAGATTTCATGAAGCACATCAGCTACTGTGGTGCAGGGACCTCGTGCTCTTGTCCTGATGCAGCGAGTTGAGCGAAAATCGTTCTGATCTTCTCAACGTGCTGATCTAACTGGTTGCCATCCCACCGTATGGATTGCAGTTGATTGTGAAGGTGCATGACTGAAGCTGCAGTCCTCACTTCATACTTCTGCTTTAGTCTTTCTCATGCTGCATGGCTGCTTTCGCAGTCTTCAATCTGCATGAGTAGATCTTCATTTATGGACAAAACGATGATCGCCATTGCGCGCTCATCCTTTCTGATCCATTCAACTCTCCTCGGGTCTCCCTCTGGAGGCTGTACCTCTGAGAGCTCGATCACCGACTAGATGCCTTTGCCCTTCAGGAGTGTTTTGATTTTGAATTTCCAGATTCTGTAATTTGCACCATCAAGACTGATTGTTACTCTGGTCTGGATTGTCGTAGCCATATTGTGTTGTCTGCAAGATTCATTGCTGGGATATCAGTAGTGATAACCTGTAGGCTCTGATACCATGTTATGGAAGCTTTTTCGTTTCGTGTTTGTCTTCTCTCTTTTGATTCGCAAACAATTTTCTGTCTTTGAATTTTCTTTTCGTGCGGAAGCTCATACAGGATCCTAGACACTTGACTACGCATCACAAAACATATTTTATTCTAGCAATCAAGAGACACAGCACAAGGCCAAGAGATACATGAAATAGAATGACTATACTGTCAGTTTGGTTTTAGAACGAGATCGTCAGTGTCTCGCTCATTGGCGGATTGACTCTCTGCTCTTTCGCTGTGTTCTGCTTGTTGGCAGATTTTCATGCATAGCTATGGTATTTTTTCTTTCTTACTCTATTTGCTACATCTCTCTCTGTTTCTTACAGATCTCTGTCAAATTCTCATCACCTTTTTTTTTTTTTTTTTTTTGTTATGATACAGAGAGGATCATTTATACCTCCACTGTGTGGAGTCTACAAGATAGCTAAATGTAGAATCACAAGACTAGTTAATGTTAATCAACTAGTTAGTTAGTCTCCGTCGTTGCTATTCGTTTCAACTGGCATATCCATGTCAAAGGATCCACTTGCTTGTCTTTGGATGATCATAACTTTTGACGTGATTGAGCTCTTGCCTAGATTCAAAGTGTGGTAGGTAGCTTGTTTAATCTCAATTGATCCATCATACTTTGATAGATGTGCAAGCTCACATGCATGGAGGTCATGGTAGATCTTAGTAAGAACCTCAAAACTCACTTTTTGACAATATATACCCTAAAAATAATGCGAAGAATTCACTCATGCTTGTGGCCAACAACCAATCATATGTTTGAAAAAGGGCTTTACCCTAATCCCTAGCAAGACATAGTTGATATTAAAAATTGTTTGATGTCTCTACCTTAGGCTAGGGCCTTGGCATTTTGCGAGTACATTTTTTGCAAGTTTTGCGAGTTTCTTTCTTGCGATTTTTCTTTTTTATGCTGCTACTTCAATGTTTATTATTAAAAATGTGGTTTGGTACATAGTTAGAATCTCACAAAGTGAAAAAGAATTCAAATTAATTTTTTTTTTGCAGCCTCCAACAATACCATGCCGGCGTGCCAAGCATCTCGTCCAATTTTTTTCTTTTCTGGCGAAACGCTTGGCACGGCGGCATGGGAGGCTGCAATTTTTTTTTCTCATTTCATATAGCACGTCGGCATGCTATCTTCAAAGGCTGCAAATTTCTTTTTTAGTTGTTTTACTTAGCATGTCAACTTACTAGGTTTGGAGTTAGAAATAAATATTCTGAAATAATGTTTTTACTCAATATTTGGTTCTCAAACATGTCAAAATAGCTTTTTTATTTTATAATTTACTCAACTAGCACACCGACAGGCTAGTCGAATAAAGAAATTTATTTTTTTCAAAAAGTTCTTAAAAAAATTTATTTTTTTGAAATAAATTTTTTTGAGGCCATAGCCACTTTCTTTCATACAATTGGCTTGTATTTGAGTGATTTGTGGATTCTTGGAGTGTTTTACACGGGCCAAAGATAGCTTGACCCAAACTTTGCCCATACTTCATCAATTGATGTGAGATTGATCTGGATCAAGAGAGATTGGAAAAGCTAGTGAGGTCCATCTCACACTTTGTTGCAAGCTCTTGCATAGGAGTTGGTAGTACACCCGTATTGGATCTTATAGTGAGAGAGAAAGCAACATTTTTTTGTTCAATTCACAAGGAGTCTTCACTATTACATGGCATCTATGGGTTCCTTTCTATTGGAATCTAGTGAAAGGCTATCTACCTCCAACTATTCTATTTGGAAGGTAAGGATGGAGTGTATTCTAACACTCCAAGATGTGAGGGACATTGTACTTGGGATTGAGGAGCAGGCTTAAGTCCTTCAAGAAGTACAAAAGTACAATAAGAAAGCTAGGAAGGCTCTCCATTATATCAAAATGAATGTCTCCAATGAGATTTTGAGGGAGATTGGTGCTTGCACATCGGCCAAGGATGCTTGGGATACTCTCAAAGCAATCTATGAGGCCAACAATACCTCAAGACTCCTCACTCTTAGAAATCAAATCTTCCAAAGTTCTCAAAAGAGTGATGAGAGTGCCACTAATTATGTTATGAGAGTAAAAGATACTCATAGGGAGCTTGCTTGTATTGGAGATTCTATAAAGCAAAGTGCGCTAGTCCAAGTCATGCTTAATGGCTTGAGAGATGAGTATGAGAACCTTGTCCAATCCTATGCCATCAAGGAGGATCTACCTACTTTGGAGTCTTTGCAAGGAGTGCTAATAGTTGAAGAATCAAGGCATGAGAACAAGCTATTAAGGATGGAGAAGTTATTACTCAATCATAATAGTGATGGCAAAGCTCTTTTTGCCAAGCACAAAGGGAGGAGCAAAAAGCAACACCAACACTTCTCCAAGGACAAAGCAAAATATAAAGACCAAGATGGAGAGGAGGTTGACACCTGTCATGCTTCTACCTCAAAGAAGAAGAAGAATATCAAATGTTTCTTTTGTGGCAAGATGGGTCGCTATGCTAGAAATTGCTTCAAGAAGAAGAATCAATTCAAGCAAGCCAACCTTTCAAATAAGAAAGAAGACTGTATTGCAAGTGATGGATAGGGACCTCTTATGGTCTCTAGTTTTTCATCTACACCTTTCAAGAAGGATGGATCTTGGTACATTGATAGTGGAGCATCATCACATATGTGTAGCTCCAAGGAGTCCTTCACATCGCCTTATGGAGGAGCTAAGAAGACTATCTATACAACAAATGACCAAGAATGCAGTATTGAAGGCATAGGGAGTATTCCCTTGAAAACCTCATCTTCCAAAGTTCTTTCTCTCAACAAGGTTCTTTTTGTGCCTAATCTTACAAAGAACCTCATAAGTGTTGGCCAACTTCTTGATGGTGGCCTTGATGTATAATTCGTACTGATACTTGTGTTATCAAGAGAAATGATGAGATCCTTGCACATGGATCAAGATTTGGAGGCATATACAAGCTTGATTTCTTTAAAGAAATGTGTAGTTGATATCTTTACAAAAGCATTGGAAAAAGACTTGTTTATGGAGCATAGGACTTCACTTGGAGTGTTCTCAAATTCTATGCTAAAACTAGTTGAAGAGGGAGTGTGAGAAATTTCAACTAGTTTTGCTATTTTGGTCATATTTACTCCCAATCTTGGATTCTTCTTATATTAATTGTAGTTATTTGGTCATTGATATGAGCTTTTCTTATGGAAAAGTACATATACAAGAGACATGATTTAGTCTAAGTGGACCTCGCCATTTTTCATGTAGAGAGTGCAAAGGTATGTCTAGTGGATATGCAAGAAAATTTCCTACTTGCCGAAAAAAATGTGAGGCAAGCCTATGATTGAACTAAGCCTATGTGGATCGTGATACGAGAAATTTGTAATTTAAAGATTAGGGACATTGTTTTCCTTATACTTCCTAATGACTCTAAAATTCTATTTGTTAGTGATTGTCCAAAGTTTCAACCTATGTTTGTGGAATGTGGAATATTAACTAATGGCTAGAGAGGCTACTTATGAGCCTTAACTCCCTAGTTTTGTTAACCTACATTCACTTTTTCATGCAAGTGGAAAAATGATAGGAATAGTCTTCTACATGATTTGGTCAAGTTGAAGAAAATAAAGCCAAGGAACATGATGTATTAGAAACATAGGATTTTGAACATCACTTGCAAAATTAGGGGATATCATAATACTCGATAGCATGGAAGGGAATTATCTTGGAATATGGGACTTGGGAGACAATTAATTCTTTGAGAAAAATTTACCCTAACAACGTTGAGACATGGGGAGGAGGCCATGTTAGACCCTTAGGGCTAAATAGTCAAAATGGCTGATTTTGTGTCATTATCTTAGCTCAAACTAAGCTTGTCAACTTACAATCAAGATGCCAAGTGCAAGACTATATGGGGCCCAAGAATAGTTGTGGATGAAGTGCACATGGTTCTATTTGGTAAAGAGAGTGAATAAATATATTTCTATAGGGCTTTTACAAAGTCAAGAGATGCATGCACACTATAGATCTGGACATTTCATTGATGGAAGACATAAGAAGTTTTCTAATAAGAACTTGGTTGGAATTTATCATTAATTCACCAAAGGAAATCATTGTTAACAATCAATGTGCATATTCTCGTCTTTCTAAGAAGTTCTGCTGATTAGCTTGTGTAGAGGACCACTACATGCTCTCTTTCACATTTTGTTTCCTTCATCTTGAATGGTCATCATTGGATACACCATCACACCATGTGATACTCACGGTTGGGTTGTGAGCAAGTCTCCAAATCTCTTTATTTATTATTTCACAACTAATTGTGATGAAGAATGAAATAATGTTTTCCCAAAGGGTTGTAAACATAATGTAACTCCAAATGGAGTGTATGCATGTCTCTCTCACTTGGTAGTTACTTGCTCATAGAATTGAGAGCTCTTCATGGGGATTTCATAGGCATCCATTCTTTTGGATGACTTGCTTTTTAACATAATTTTTTATTGCTGATAAGACATCTTGGTTGGGTATTGGTCTTTGTTTTATAGCTTTTGGCAATCGTCCATCATTTATGTGTCATGTATGATTTTAATAAATCTATTTACACTCAAGACAATGTTGGAGTTTGACAATTAACTTTTTCTTAGCAACATATTGCAATGTTAGGCCCAACTTAACTGGAGAGCCAAGCCCCTCGTATGGCAATGAAACAACAAATGAGTTTTCAGTCTACATTAGCATGGCAAGATTTTCCTCTTACCCACGTCACCCCAATAGCCTTGATCTTTCAAAGAATGGACATAATAAATGACGTCTTTTTTGGTTCAAATTGTAGAATGACATCCAAGATTCCAAGTCCTACTCATTTTTTGAATGTAAGTTTGAGACATGGGCAAGCTATAGACATTTTCTCTTCCTTGGAATTGGGTTGGATTTTGAAATGTGGCTTGAATGTCAAAGTAAAGGATTCTATGCGAGTCATGTTTCAGTTTGACTTCCAAACGTTCATGTTTCACTTCAACTCAAATTAGCCTTAGAAGTGTTCATTTTTCATGATATATATTACGGGTTCTTTGAAATTGTGACTTTCTATATTTTCAAAAGCATTTCCAAGTCAAAATTTTGCAAGAGAGAGAGAGAGAGAGAGAGAGAGAGAGAGAGAGAGAGAGAGAGAGAGAGAGAGAGAGAGAGAGAGAGAGAGATGGTTGAATCAGTGAGTAGGACTTGGAAACTTGGATGTCATTCAGATCAGGTTTGCATTTGCAAGTTGCAATGCATGTCAAAGGCTTACTAATCTTTCAACAAAAGGCAAAACATTGACCAAAATGTCAACTAAAAGATAATCTAAAAAATAACCCTCTATTTGAAAAGCAAATTTAAAAATCAAATTTCATGGGAGTCAAAATTTTGGAATTCTCCTTAAAAAAATACAACAAAAACATGTTAAGAAGTGTTGTGACCTTACAATTTACGTCTGAAAAGGGGGGACGGGGGAGGTCGGGTAGCCCTCCGAGGGCATTCCGCCCGGGAAGGGCGGCCAAGGGCCCGAGGGCGGAAGCCCTTCCTTGGGCGGAATCTTGCTATAATTTCAATATTTACTTTTCTTTTAAGTTTCTTTTGTCGTAATTTTTTTTTACATGCACCTGTATGTAAAAAAAAATTGAAAAAAAAAGGGAGGTGCACAGATTCCGTGTAGGGAGGCACCTCTTTTTCCTTTGTAAAAAAGGAAAAAGTGAGATTACGGTGACCAAGATACTCATATACCATATGAAACTAAACAAACAACATCATTCCTTCGATCAAAAAGGAGGATATGCCCTTCAAATTCCAAGCTTGCTTTGGTCTCTAGTTTGAAAATAGCAAAAATGTTTTGACATTCGCTATAAATGAATGCCAAGTGCTCAAATTTTGGTTCTACATTCACCTCTTGACGATCTTTTGCCACCTACCAGAATATTCATCCGAATAGCAGTTGAAGAATTTTCCAAAGGAAAGAGCAAGCGTCCAAAAGTTAAAAAACTCAATACTTGGCATTGCATAGGAGAAGGCCTGGGGCCATCCCCCCCAAAGATAAGGAAGGTCCTGAATGTACTCTAGACTGTCAGTCAAGTATTTCAAAGAGTTCAACCAACTCACAATCTTAATTGCAAAACAACTCATGTGCATCATGTTTCATCGTTTCAAAGTTTTAAATACTGAATCATTTAGTCCTAAGTGTTTTTTTGAGAATTGGATGTCTTGCAAAAAATGTGATAGTATGCAGCTCTGGCTTTCATAATTGCAGATATCCCTCCTTTTGAGATTTGTGTGTTAACAAAGGAATTCAAGATCATCATGATTATTTAGATTTCAAAATGAATTACACACAATGATTGCAATGGGTTGGCACATTATGGACTTGCTATATAGAAGGGGATATATTGGTCACAAAAACATACTCTTCAAAAGTCTTCATTGTCTAAAAGTGTACACAAGCGTTGTCCCAAAAAAGAATTATGAGCACAGCTTGTGAATAAGACAATTTTCTTGTTACAGGATATAACCATAATGCCGAACAGAATTTAGTCAGGATCATATAGGAGAATTGCAAGGAAATTGAGTTGTCAAAAATGACTATATCTGATCACCAAAAAATGAATGGTTAGAAAAATTGCATGTTTACTGCAAATTTAATGGGCAGATTGAAAGCAAGATTGTGATTGATGCAGCTGCATCAATGTTCGCATTCCACCAGGATGAAAAGTGGTTTACTACCAAGTCTCTCTTGGCCCTGACATACATGGCAGAAACAATCCGAGGGTCAGCAACATCTTCGTAACAGAAAAGTCATCACTCCTTTTTACAATCTGAGGAAATAAAAAACTTCACATTGTTATGGACATGAATTGCACCTTGAGGTCTCTCAGACCAATGACACAGGCACATTCTGCCACCTGAGCTCCCACTCGTTCTGTATAATGCCAAAAAGTTAGTCATCGAAAAACTGATTTATCTGCAATAGGAAGTTGATGTCACAAAGATGTAATAGACAGAAAAACAAAAACAATTTTTAGATTGTTTCATACCAAGCAAACTGATTGCGGCTCGAAGTGTTCCACCAGTTGCAATCAGGTCGTCGATTAGAAGTACCCGTTCACCAGGTTGTACTGCTCCTACATGCAGCTCTATTCGATCTGTTCCATATTCTAATGTGTACTCCTCACCTATAACCTCACCTGCTTAGAAATGAAAGCATACCAGAACCATCAGGAGTTGCACTTAAGATGGGGCTCAATTGAGTTATGCTTTAAGAGCCTTCAAGTGTGCATTACAAGATACCTGGGCTTACTCTACTACGCTGAAAGGGAATAAAAGAAGCTCTTTCCATAAGAAAGACGAGCTTGGCCAAGTTTCTGAAAAAAACTGTCCTCAAAACTGGAATTGTCCAGTGTCATTGTGCCAAAGTGTATTTTCAGCATATTTTCACGTATTTCAATCTTGGAAAATGAAGATAAAATAAGAATAGTCCGCGAAAACAAGTACCTGGTAGCTTCCTGGGCTTCCTCATTGGAACAAACTTAGCCCCAATTGCCAGAGCAATAGGTGGTCCAAAAATAAAACCACGTGCTTCTATTCCTGCACGACATGGTTGAAACAAAATGTATCAAGTTCTAAACTCTACCACCAAAGGCCAATATGCAAGCTTTGAAAAGCAAACTACAATCTAGATATATAAATATAATGAAAAGCCTTCACTTTCCATTGTGCTTTGGGGACTTCTTGATGAAGGGCAAAATAGAAGTAAGAAAAGATAAAAATTTTCCTCGTCTAATAAAGGCATATTATTTCAGAGAACTATCCATGCTTCTGACACTGTTCCACCAGGAAGAGGAAGATGAAAACAAGAGTTCTAAATCTGAGAAATAAAGTAACATGCATCGAGATGATAAGCTGTTGATTGAAGTTGGTATGAAATGAAAAAATCAGAGGCCTGCATAGTCAGCAGTGGACACAAGCTCGTAGTAACAAAAAGAGAATCAGTCAAGACTTTCTTTGAACTATTTTCTGCTTTGTAGTTTTCCTGTGAACTTACAACTGCTTTGTGAGGATGAGCGCTCACCTGCTACAACATCAATATTCTTGTCCTTGTATTTTTCGACTAATATATCAATGGTATCTTTGAAAGACTGATGGTCAAGCAGCAATGTGGTCACATCACGAAAACGGATCCCTGGCCAGTAAACCATAGTTGCCTCAGAGAGAGCTTTAGGTTGTAAAAAAAAAACTTATTAACTCCTCAGTGGCTGACCTCAAGGTACTTCAGAGATCACAAGCAAAATTATAACGATATAAAAACTTCTGTTAAAAAACTACAATGCAATAGCAACCAATCTGCCGCAAACAGATATTCCAACTCGATGTTCTTTTCCTGCAGCTACCCATAGAAGGCGAACAAAATAATGCACACGTTCTGAAAGAATTTTAACAGCAAATGATGTTTCGATTTTTCTCCTTGCTCAATTTAACATGCATAGGCTGGGCAGGTCACATAAGTTGAAGCTCAGCTTTCTCGTATGACTTTATAGGATCTTCCCGTTAAGTCACTAATAAACGGCATAGCTCTCGAAGTTTGTTTTCGAACAAAAAATAGGTCTGTGGCTTACTTTTGCATTTTGTAAGTGGCATCTCCTGAATAGCACGAAGACTTCAGGGGTTTCATATTGCTAGAATCGAAACTAGATCTGCACTTATAGATGCAAACTAGGAAGATTTTCAGTCTTTTCCGGTATGATAAGCATCAACGCTCTCATCTGCCTATCATGTTCTGATATTCGTAGTAGTCGAACATAAATAACAGAAACAATAAACTAGCAGATAGAAATTGATTAAAGGCACTAGCTTGCTCGCTCCTAGGTATATTCTTACCAGAAAGGTTTAGGGGATGAACTAATATTCATTTTATGACCAACAAAGAAACAGCTACACAGAAAACCCAAACTTGTAAGTGAAATATTTGTTCAGGCATAGCTAGTCGCTGGGTGACATGGAAAGAACTTCGTAAGATCTGTACTGAAGCGTCCGGAGGCCAATTCACTGTTATTTGATGCTGCTGAATCCACCCAGTATATGCATATATGTTGTTCATCTTAATCCACATCACCCTGCTAACTATCTTATAAAACAAGCAGTCTTACAGCTACTTCCTCTATCCGTAACTTTCACGTGATGTCTTCACAGTGACTTAAGACTATTGAGATTGTGACAACGCCTCAGATTTTGATTACAAAACAGCAACGCAAAAACACGCTGAAGCTAGCCTTAGTGCTTATCAGGAGGAGGAATCAATGAAACCCTGGGGGTGATTGAGAGCACTAGTGAACAATAATCAATCAATCACCTGGCTTTGGAAAGTCAGGAACAACGCGGATTGCTGCACTAATCCGAGCAACTCTGGGATCCCCATCCCTCGCTACTGCTGACATGTTTAATGCTCTCACACCACACACACACACTCTCTCTCTCTCTCTCTCTCTCTCTCGCTCGCTCGCTCGCTCGCTCCCTCACTAAAGCTTCCTTTCTGCGTGTTGCTAGCTCTCCTTATAGAAGGAAAAGAGGGGAGAGAGAGAGAGAGAGAGTATATTTTCGTGTATGTTTTTTTAATTTTATAGAAGCAATTTGAGTTCCTCAAAAGAATGGGCTCGAAAAAGCAGAAATTCTGAGTGCCGATGAAAAGGGGAATAAGAAGAATAATTATTGGAGAGGGAGATCTTAGACCAAAGACCATGGATTGCACTTGCGAGAGTGAGTGTGGATAGTGGCCTGTAGCAAATGGTTGGTGACCATATGGGTTGATTGAGTGGGCCCGATAATATCTAGGTAGGTAGCAAGTCATATCACTCCAAACAACATACTCATGAAAAATATTTTGCTTGTGCTTAAGTCTCCATCTTGAAATTGCTTACTAAAAGTATCTGCGAGATGGTCTTGTAAGCAACCACCACCGGACTGGGGCCACCTTTACCCAATGATGGTGGATCTTTGGTAGGTGCTTGAGAGGTGGTGCTTATTGCTCCCAAGTTCTTGATGAGGGCATCCCAGTGATAGTTGCCTAAAGGGACTCCTCCATGCCACATGTTGATTCACATTTTCTTACTCCATGCCTTTGCACAACTTCACTCAAGCATTCATGGAAGTACAAGATAAGATATACATAAGGATTACATATTGAGTCCCACACTTGTAGCCCCTAGTTGTTGCAAGATCTTCACAATCTACATGATGTTTAATGATACTTCCCCCATGGACAAGAATCCATGAGTGGGCTTGCTCACACAGGTCCAAGTCCCATAGTCAGAACATCTTTGAAGTTGTTGTTGATGCTAAAGGTTGCTTTTTGGTCTTGTGAAGTTTGTTGATGCCTATCCTTCGAGGCTATGAAGCTTATCACTATTCCCTTCGAGGTTGTGAAGATCATTACATGTCCTTTGGGTTGTGAAAGATTATTGCCTTCCTTTCGCCATAGAGTAAAATACTACCTAGCATTTGAGGTTGATCTATTAAGCCTTCTACCATGAATCATAAATAATTTGAAGTGCTGGCAATAACATGATGGTCTTGTTAGTCCACTACCAAATTGTGCAACTTAACCTCTTGTGGGCCATACAAAATGTAAGAAACAAGATGACTTCCAATGAACATCAGATCAACAATTCACTATTGTGTTGTGTCTCATGTGCTTCTAGATATTTTATTTTTTGTGTTTCTCGGGCATCTAGATTACTTACTTGTAGTATAGGAATTAAATTTATTTATGTTAAGGGCTTTCATGCTAGATCTGAACAACATTGTATTGGCCTAGGTGTGTGATGTGCTCCATGAAATTGGCCTCTATGCATGGTATGAGAGTTATACTTGTAGTAATATAGATGCTATATCCTACATAAGTTGCATCAAGAGAGAACACCACAAACATGCCAATTTTTTATTTAATTTCATTTGTAAATTGTAACATAGACTACTTGCACTAGACTCATTATGAAAAAAATAACATTCAAGTGAAGAGAATCCTAGCTATGGTAGCCAGCCAATTAGGCTATGGGGAATACAACATGTATGAAGTAGAAGTTGAAAAGTTAAATAATCAGCTTGCTATTGTTTTACGATTACTTTGTCATTTTTTATGGCTAGTTTCTCTCTCCTATTTTTAGACAGTCGACGAATCCTTCTCGAGCCTCTTAGTTGCTACTTAGATGTTTTTTCTTGTACTTCTGTGTACAATGTGAATATATAGAGTTTGGTGAGCAATCTCTCGTTTTCTTGTGCCTTACGTTGTGCTATGGTGACTGTATCGATCAAAATCCTATTGGTGTCAACTTGGTATCAGAGGTAGGTAATTGCAATCACTTGACAAGGATGAGTGTCAGATTTGGGAGAAATTGAAATCGAATTCACGTCAATTTGAGCAAGCGGTGAAGCTAGCTTGGAAACAACAAAAACGGTCATTTGGAAGCTATAGTGAGCCAAATCAAGGTGTTGAGAATTCAATGGAGTGCTCAAAAGCAAGGGAAAGCCTTTTTTTTGTATTTATGATTGAGAACTTTTGTTAGAATCAGAGAGCTCTACAACATACCAAAAATGCTGAATTTTTTGTGGGAAGAATTCTCTTGAGAGTGTTTGTGGTCGGTGTGCACTCGTTTGCTCATGGATTGGCAACGAGCGGTTTGAAACAATACTTCTCTTATAGTGGGGTGACCTCAAAGGTGGAGGATTTGCCAGAGAAAGCATTGAGAGAGCTTTGTAGTTGCTCAAGAATGGTCAAAAAATCCTAGGATGGGGTTTGTGGTAAAGAAACTTGTGTTATTTTCACATAGTAAAGTGTTTTGGGATTGTGAAAATCTGTGGAGGGTACCAAAACTGGCCGATAGGGCTTGTGAAGGGCCATGGAGAGCCGTGGCTGGGATTGTCATCTATATCAGTGTTGACACGAACATTTGCAAGCCTTTTGTTACACCACTCATGGCCGTATGGACCAATTCAGAATTCCTTATGGGCTCACCAATGACAATTAATTGGTCTCTCAGCTCCTTTATCCTGGTGAAGAAGGATCTCACACTTTCATTGTCTTCCATCCTTATTGTGTTTAGCTTTGACTTCAAAAACATGGCACGAGATGGAATGTGGTTTGAAATTGAGATCTTAAGGCTTCCCAAGCACCTCTAGTAGAAACTGCATCACTAATGTGGGTGATCACGTGGTCCTTCAACGATAGGTTGATCAAAGATAGTGCTCTATGTGCCTTCCTATCATATGCTCTCATGTCAACTAGAGTGGTGTTAGGCCTCAATTCGACACCCGAAATGATGTCTCAGAGCTCTTTCCTAATGATAATACTCTTCATTTTGAATTTCCAAATGCTATAGTTGGATACACCATCCAACTTGATTGCCTCGTCCAAAATTGACTCATTTATATTAGCCATCTCCAGATTGCCTAAAAAGACACTTGTAGGCCAAAAAGGGTATTCTGATTGCAATGGCAATGTCAAAACTCAAAAATAATTACATCCATTTCTTTGCTTACTAGGCCACCTGTCGCTTAGTTGGCAAATTAAAAGCCAAGATGGTTTCCATTTGTGAACTGGCTTCTGTCGTACACTCCCAACTAGACGCTCCCTGAAAGGGGCAAATGACTTTTGTTGTCCACTGAGCCCTTTCTCCATGGCAAACACTCTATTTTGAGGTACCATACTTGTAGGTACAATCCAAGTGCCCTTCGTTTGGGCCAAAACGGATAAAGGAGGCCCAAATAGGGGTTTTTCTAGCTTTTAAACTGATTTCTCTTTTTGAAGAAACTTCAGATTTCAAAAATTTCTCGAACCCAACTCATATTTCAAACTGGAATTCTTTAATGATGTTGAAGCCCAAAATGCCCTTCAAAGGCTTTGGGTCCCTTCAATTGTATCATGAGCATTGAACCCAATCTTGTAGACGTGGAATCTAGGCACTAAAATACTTTCTCCAACGCGTTGGCTCCTTTGGGTTGTTACCCTACTAGGCAGAATCGTTGTGTGCACGATCCGCGCCCCCACCTCCACGCTTAACTTCAAAAAATCTTCTTCCTCCTTCAACTTTGGTAATAGCAAACACATCAAGGGAGAGATTTTCCACTTTCGAAGATCTACATGGAATTTTGTTGCAAGAGGATGAAAGACGTGAAGTTGTCAAATCGAGGCATGCTACTCATGAGGATTAGGCATTGGTAGCTAAAGGCAAGCAAAAGGGCTGGAAGTGCATTCAAAAAATTGTAAGAATGATGAGGATGAGGAAGAGTCATCATCAAATTCAAAGAAGAAAAAGAGCAAATGTTATTATTGCCTCATTCCAGGTCATTCGATGAGAGAGTGTCACAAGAAAAAAACGAATATCAAGTAAGGGAAAGTGAAGTAGAAAGGCAACAACACGATGACATTTGTTTTGGGACTTTGACCTGAAAAAGAGTAATCGTTTCTGGTGTTTTTTAATGGTTCTAGTTTTAGGCCAAAATCATGGATTTTTTTAATAAATCTCTAACTTTTGGTTTTAAAACAAGCCAAAAAATGCATATTCTAAATAAAGAACTACAAGTTTTTTGTTGCAAACTTCATAAAGCCATCAAAATTACAAATGAAATAATAATTCAAGAGAACAAATGATTTTTGAAACTCGAAATCCCATTGAAATACAAAATAACTTAAATTATATTTACACATTCTTTTTTTCAAAGTACATTTTCTAAGAAATTTTCATTGATGCCTCTCAATTCAGAACTTGACATATTTTCAACACTCTCGTTTTCAGCTGATGAAGTGGAAGACCCGTCTTCTTCATCAAAGTTAACTGGCATGTCTTCCTCAAAATCCACATCTAATGTTGACAAAAAACCTTGTAAATAAGCTTTTCTCTGTTGATGACGAGTGGAGGATGATGGTTTTTCAAGTAATCCAAGTCGTTCTTTCAATATAGATATTGTTGACTTTCGTAGATGATTGGTCATTGTTAATTCAAAATTAAATGCCAAAACATCTACATCATGTAGATTCAAATCATCGACTCTTGGTTGATTTTTCGGCAATATCTTTCTCTTGCTCTTTGGATCTACTTGCAACATTTTGAGTTCGTACCTTCCCAAAAAAGCATTCGTTGAAGTGGTGCACAACCAATGGACACGTAGTACTTTTGTTTGATTGTTATTTTGAATAAAACTAAGTACTTTGGCAATCCAAAATGGATGTCCTTCATTGTTTTCTGAAGCTAGAAGTGCAACAAGGCTTCCAATCTGGATTTCATTCAAATCACTGCGCCATTTCATTTTTACAGCTTTTACACTTTGCCTATTCTTCCTTGAGCCCACACAAATTTCGCGTTCCTCACCTTGCACAAGCTGCAGGATATCATTATCTCGAAGAAAATCTGAAGGTTCGACAGTCGTAGTTGGTGTTCCTAATTTATGAGGCCAATGAAATTCATCAGTTGTTGATGTATGTTCGAGATTGAGCAAATTGATTTTTTTTGTTCCTAAAAAAAATCCATCCACCAATGTTAATCAAACTCATCAAAAACATGATAAGCTGTTTGAATACTTGATTCCAAAAAATTTAATGAGACAAATGGATCAATCTCATGATGTTCTCTTTGCGCCTTTTGTTCTTCTAGCAAGGACTTCAAGGGAGACAACACAGCAAGCTTGATTTGAGTCGATGGAATGTTAAGCAAAAATCGAACTCCTTCAAGAGGTAGCCATGAAATTGAATTTGAAAATAGTTTGCCCCATAATAATATAATGTCTGATGCGTTACATTTGATTTTAAACTGGTGTTGAAAGCTAATGTCATTTATATTAGCTACGCATCGCTCTGTTTCATTGGACGCCTTAACATAATCACGAAAATCATATGTGTGTCTGATTAATGACACGTTTGGCTTTGGCACATATGATTCCTCAACAATGCTTGGAAGCACTGGTAATGAAAATGTTTTTTTGCGTCTCAACCTCTTAAAAAAACAACTAAACATTTATCAATTTGATCGTGGGTATGTCCTACCAACAAAAATCCTATTTTTACTTTTTTGAAAAAAAAATTCTCCTCTAGCATAGACAAGTATGCCAAGATTTTTATTTTCCTTAGTAGTGTTGTCATGTTGCAAATAAAGTATTTCTGGAAGATTTTTACCAAATTCGCAAATTATCTTATGTACAATGGTGTCACATTTGGATCATTTCGAACATTGGGATAATTAAGAAAGACCTTGGACTCCAAAGTGCCATTAAACACAAGTGCTCCAACAAGATGAACCTGAATAAAATCTGTCTCATTCAAATTTTTTGGCACTCTGACAATATGAGGCAACATTGTTTTCTTTTAATCCATGCCATCAATAACAAGTCCCAAATATTTTTGTGGACATTCCAAATAATTTTTTTGATGCTTGGCCAACTTTTGTCTTTCAGCTGTTTGTTGATCTCTGTGCAGTTGAAGAGCTTTTACATCATCCACTGAAAATACAATGATTCACTTATTTAATAAAATAAAGATCATATCATATTGGTGTTCAACAAAACTGCAACATAAATTTTTTCAAAATAGAAAGTATTAAAATGAAAGACAAATTTGATTAATATTTACCTTTCTCGTCATTGGTCTTTGCAAGTTGTTTTGCAGACTTTAACAACTCGCAAGTGGAGCATATTGTCATTCGTGATTTTTTGGAAATCTTTACCAGTCCAAAATCTCTTTTTCGAATTCTAAGTAAATAGGAGTAACTCAAATAGGAAACATTTTTTGTGTTTGCAAACTCTTTGTACATCAAAAATATTTCTAATTTTGTAAAATTATCTGGCAAGTGAAAATATAAAGAATTAGCCAATTTTTCTCCATGCACATCTATGAAATGCTTTAGCCAAGCAGTTGTATTTAAAGCATCTGGAGAAACAGTTCGACCCTATAAGAATCCTCGTAATGTTGGTCTTTCTGAAGTCATGCATGCATTCGTTGAAACCGTGAGTTTCTGATTGCGTGAACTGCTTTATAAGCTTTGCCACAAACCTCCAAAGCATTTAAAAAGTACGAAAATGAGTTTTTGTCCGGCCTCATTGTTGCACACAAATAGTAATTTCTCTCATCCTTACTTCGTAAAAAGAAGTTTGATCTTAATTCTTCATTTTCTTTGATACTCAGCTTTTGCAAACAATAGGATGAGCAGCAAATAATATTCCGTACCTTTCGAATCTCAGATTTTGTAATCAATTGTTTTTTACGATTCGTTAAATCAGGTGAGGATCTCAAGTCTCTCTTGTATTTTTCTTTTTGTTTAGAGTGTGATTTATAAATTAAATCTATGACACTAGTAGGTGCTTGAAATGGTTGAGAAGGTGTTGAAATTTCATGACTAGAAATTCTGGCTCCAACCTCAAGATGTTCTGAACCCTTAGAAGGCTCTAAATTTTCAACGAATATAGCTCTTTTAGATTTAACACGACAAACATCACTTTGAGAAGGTCTCCTATGAACACAAGAAAAGCTTGAACGTCGCGGATCAACAGACTTACGTGGATTTGTTGATTTACTAGAATTAGTAGCTGAATGAATTGAAGCTTTTGACTCATCACTTAATTATTCAACTTGTTCAAAAGAAGAATGTTCTAGTTGTGCCGAGCCTGTATCTAAAGAGGAGGACGAGGTCGAAATATTTGATACAAGCTGGCTTATAGGCGTCATTTCTTGAAAAGTACTTGCTTGAGGAATTTCAGATGATGAACAGGTAAATGATGACGATGCCACATCATTTACCAAAACATGTTCAAATTCAGGAGTGGCTTTATAAAAAAACTTTCATTGGGAATGTCAAATGAAGATGTTGCACTTGTTGCAACATATTGAGTTACAACTACTGGAATAGAAGAGATAGAACTACTTGTCATCGTAACCTCAAAAAAAAATTTAGCTATGTATTTATGCTAAGCATAGAACCATTCAAATAGTTAACACCAAACTAAATGTGCTCCTCAAACATAACTGCAACCTATGCTGGTCATAGAACAAATTAACCCACGTTTCAACCTATGCTGAGCATAGGATGTCTTCACAATTTGCTTGCTAACCTATGTTGAGCATAGGTTGGAACAGGCACAGAGATGCAACCTGTGCTCAGCATAGGTTGAAACGTGGTTAGAATTGAAGAAATAACTTCGAAATCCTATGTTGAGCATAGGATGTTACTAAGGACCCGAACACAACCTATGCTTAGCATAGGTTGCTACTTGTTTTTTCTTGTTTGACAACGCTTTGTCTCAGAAAAGTGATCCTTTTGAGATGTTTTAGTAAGAAAATATGTTGAATTTGTAGTTTTGTTTTTTAAAAATTTTTTTCACAAAAATGACTTGTTTTATTAAAGTTTTCAGTATTTTCATTAAGATAGCGTTTTAAATTTTCCTAAAAAGTCTTTTTTTTTTGCAGATTTTCAATTGTCTTTGATCATTTTCGAAATGTCAATGATTTCTTTTAAGCTTTCGGAGAAACCTCAAAATATTCCCTTGAAAGATAAGAAAAAATTCATGTACTACTTCACCAAAGGGGTCAACAACACAAAGCTTTCGGAACTTTTTATTCATTTAGCTGAGAAGCCTGGCAGGGGAGACTCACAATTCAAACTAAAGATCCGGTCTATTCATTACACAGTTCAAAAGGTGTATCTATTGGACCTCACAGGCCCGCTTCTACCACTGCTCAGGTCACAAAGCCGGCCTTTGAAAATGTTGTAGATAAAACTCTAGTTGTCCCTCATCCCAAAAAAAAAAAGATCTCATAGTATTTTTGAGTCTTTGCCCTCTAGACCTAAGTCACGCCCAAAGACCATGGTTACACATCGTCATAAGTCCATCCCTTCTACTGAAAGCAAAAATGCTGTCACTGAACCATCTTTGTCGCTACTTGGTGCATCCACCCGCCCATTACAAGACAGCTCTAAACTTGCCAAATTCAGAGAGGATATCCACAAAACAAAAAAAATAAAAGACCTTCCTAAAAGTGTCGATGATCAACCATGATTTTACTCTGTTGAGGAGGGCGATTGCACAGAAATTCTAAATTTTTTAAGAAAAAGACCTTATACACTATGCATCGTCGATATACCATATGGATTTCAGATGAAAGAATCATTAAATGATGATACTCCTTTCAAATTCACTGAAATCCATAGTTTGAAGTCACAACTTCTTCAATTTGGAGAGTTGTTATTTTTCATTCTTTTTTACAATCAACATCAGTACAGAAAGCTCTACTAACTTTCTATAATGCGGGAATAGAGAATGTTGTGTGGTAAGTTCTTAAGTTCTTGAATTATCAATCTGTATTTTAATTCATAATTTTATTTTAAATTTTTTATTTTTAGTTTACAGTATTTTAATTTTAGATGTGTTTTTAAAATATTTTTTGTAACAAAAATATTGTTAGAAATTATAAGAAATGAAAAAAAAATTTAGATTTTTTTTAGGGTGATTTAAATATTTTAACAAATAATTTAATCTCGATTATTATAAAGTAATTTTATATGCATCGATTTAATGTTTAAATATTTAATAAACTAACGTGGGTGTAGGAAAAGATTTTCAAAAATTTAAAATTTTAAAAAAATATTGATTCAAATTTTTAACATAATTTAAAAAATATTTTTTTGATACAAAAATTGTAATTTAGAAAACTTTTAAAATTCTCAAAAAATAAAACTATAACTTTTGTTTTTAGTAACCAAAAAATATTTTTTAGGTGTTTTAGTGATTGTGTATCTAATGATTTCATTTTAAATAGTATTATTATTTAATATAAGTTAATTTTAAGCTATTTATAAACTTAATATTAGTTAGACGCTATCATCCAATATGAGCTCACTGGGATACAATCAATAACTTAGGACATTTCTCCTTCAAAAAATATTCTATATCAAGGATTGTCTATATTCTATGCACATAATTCTCATAAATGAATCCAGATGACTCAAAAATCATGTGTCTTATAAGCAATATAGATTAGAATAAACAACTCCCAATGAATTTTCTTCACACTGCTTATTCTACCAATTAACTTCAAATCAGGAGTAATCCAATTACTCAAGTCAACTGTAAATGATTTAGAAATCACATAATTCATTGGGAATTTTGCGACTCAGCTGCAACCAAACTCTATTTCTCATGAGTAAATAACATATCTGGAAAATCTTTGAAGCGAATAATTCCACATCACAAGTTTTCCAACCATCTAACTCTTATTAACAAAATTTCTTCTACCAATCAGCCTACCTAAGATCTTAGTATACAAGCCAAGATTAGACTAACTTATATAGACACCTTTGGCAATTATGTTAAGATTAAAGCTTTATTCCACTGATCTCGTACTAGTTGGAGCCATAGCTAGTGTGGATGCTGAAGATCCAACAGAGAAAAAGGTGCACTAAAGGAAGAGAGGGTTATACTCTAGGAAAGGAGGTGAAAGATGAAGTGAAATATTCTTGGTGTGTTTGAGAGTGAGTGTTCTAATTATAAACTTCTTGTGGGTCTCAATAAGGGTGAAAGACAGACAACAATTGGCATGGAGGGTGGACCTTTTGTGGATGTGGTAAAGCCTAATCGTATTTAGTAGGTGAAAATTGTGGAAGGCAAGGAGAAAAACGAAGAATTTGATTTGATTATTGAGAAAAAAATGTTATATAGTTTTAGAGAACATATGAAAGATATAATGAGCATTCAGTCATAGCATTTTTTTCTTGATAAAATGCCTTTTATTCAAGTTTTTAGAATGTTCTTCAATTCTCATTAGAGAAGGGTTAAAAATTAAAAAGCAATGGATTGGGGAGAAATGTTTTACTTATTGGCCTTTGTTGTGAGACATAAAGCAATAAGGTTGTTGATATCAAGCTCATACTTAGAGGAGAGAATGTTCATGTGATAGTTGTCATAAAAAGAGCTTTGATCTTTATTCTTAATTGCAACTTAGCCTTCTTCACAACCAACTCTTCCAAACCCTCAACTCCCTTTTGTGAGCATGGAGGCTCCCTTCTTATAGAGAGAGAGGGGCTATTGATCTTGACATAGCCTCCAAGGTACCCTTGTGCATTTAGTAGGTATTCAAGCAATGAAGGATGGATGGGGGAGAAGTATGATGAGTGGTGCTTGCACCAATACTTTTCCTTTTGGGAAAAGATGGATTTCCCTAACATTGTCCCATAATTTTCTAGTTCCTTTGTCGAACAATTTTTCCCTTTCCATCTGAACTTTCTTTTGCGGCACTCATGACTCGGAATTTTTTTGGAAGACCGGTTTTCTTGAACACACTAGATAGTTGTATATTAATAAAAAAAGGTTTAATATATGAAAAAATCTTAGCTTGGCGATGCCTTCTATTATGATTCACATATCCGAGCCAATTCTAAGGCGATAAAATATTTTATGGGATAGTTTTAATAACACAAAAAAAAAATTTAGCCACATTTGGGTGGTGGCCAGGACCACTGTCTATAGACAATATTATGTCGATTTTATCATAAGTAGTTGGATTTTACAAGTCGACTTTTACGGAATTGTGAAAATCACTGTCTATAAAAATCTGATTTTCCGTGCGAAAAATTCAGCTAACATCCTTGTGGGCTATCAGAAGTAGATGTTATGTTTTCTTATTCACTTTTTTCTTCTATTGACTCTTCCAATTATGTGGTCTAAAAATTTGCTTCAAACAAAGTTTTACTTTATTTCATCAAAGAATCCAAGAATTTCTTCTTAAATATTGTTATATTATCATGTCAATACTTCTATCTAGATTCTTAGCATTGACATAGGTAAAAAAAATAAATTTATTGGTGATCATTGCTAAGGTATTGTTGAGTCATTCCTTATCAAGGTTACAACTCCTCTTTGTATTTAAGCCTTTCTCCCAAAAGCTTTTTGATACCTCCATATTTGGTTTGACGTCATCTAACATGTTGTTGAGCTAATGGAATCGAGTATTTAACTTGAAGATGCTATTTTTTTATTCTAGAAATTTATTCTTATTGTCAAGTACACTCTACTTTACTTGCTCTATCTCCTATTGATATTTTGATAATCTGCAACTCTTTTTGTAATTCCAAAGTAGTTTGAAAAATTCAATCAAAAGATACAAGCTATACATTAGACTATGCACCATTTATAACATCTAGTAAGTTTTCTAATGAGAAGTTGAATTTTAATGACATATATTACTTTGAATGCTATGAAATAGAAGAGAAAGGCAAAACATGACCCTATCAATACACAATCTTGAGAACTTCAAGGAAATGTGAGATGACAACAAGAATAGAAATAGTCGATATAGATTTTTACATGGAGCCTAAAAGATTCAAAAATTATACACAAGAAATTTGGAAAGCATAGGATTGATTTAAAAGATGATGATATACCTATTCTTCCTTCTCAATAAAACTTCAATCCTCAATATTGATTAATGATTAAAGTAGGAGGACAAATATCCAGAAGCAAGATTTTCTTTCTAGTTCTCAACAATGAATGGGTATCACCCATTGTCATAGTTCCATATAAGAGAACATGTTTAGAGTATGTCAAAATTTCAGAAAACTTAATGCAACAATTAATAAAGACTATCAGCATTCATCTTTTACCAATTCTATATGGGATAGAATTGCTAAGCATGAAATATATAATTTTTTTGATGGTTTTTCTGGTTACAACGAAGTTGATATTAAGAATGCAAACCAAGATAAGACTAAATTTACCACAAATTAGGACACATATATGCATGTCTTTTGGACTATTCAATGAACCTACTACTTTTAAAAGGATGATGACTAGTATATTTCGAGAGGTATATTCAGTTCCACTACATACAAAAACTAAGACAAAATCTATGAAGATGTCGAGAAATCTCAAGTTTTTACATCTTGAAGAACTCAATTTTGGAATGACTAAAAAATATCCTTCTTTGTCATAGAATATCATAAAGAGAAATTGAAGTTGATCCAGAGAAAACATATATTATTTTAACTTTACAAAAACTTACAAATCTAAGAGAATTGAGGGGATTTAATCATTGACTATGCTATTACATCTTCATTATTAACTAAACCATTAAAAAAAGAAGTTGAGTATGTTTGGAATGAATAATGTCAAAAGGCTTTTGAATCGTTAAAAAGCAAACTGAAGACAACACTAATATTAAAACCTCCTAATTGGAATAGATAATTTTAATTCAATACACCCACCTTTGCATTTGGTATAGTGTTGAGTTAGAACGATGACGTCAAAAAATATTATTCACTATATTATGCGGGAAGGCAGTTATCATCTTTTGAGAAAAATAATTCAACAGCCAAACAAGAAACTTTGAGTATGATATATTTAATAAAAAAATTTAATATTTTTTTAGTAAAATATGTATTTTCATTTCATTAATCCATAAAATATTTGGTAAATAAATCAAATTAATTAGGCAAATTGGCAAGATGGATTTTGTTGCTACAAAAATTTTATTTTACAGTTGAAGGCCTAACCTAGTAAACACCGCAACAATGTAGATTATTTGTCAAAATTAGAAACTTCTATATCAAAGAATTCAATATTGCATTAATTTTTAGATAAAGAATTCATAAATATATCTACTTAAAATTTATAGTATGCCAATATCATTGAATATTTGCAACATCTATCTAGAAGGAATGATAAAAAAGAGAAAAATATTTTCCAATATCGATCTGCACCTTATACAAGTATCACTAATGTCCTTTATAAAGTGCAATTTGATAAGGAATTGAGAAGATGTTTGAAAAAAATATAGATTTACAATGCTATCAAATCATCATACAAAGAAGATGTGAAGGGTCGCTTTACAATGAAAAATTTAGTCAATACAATAATGATTGCTAGGTATTAGCAGTTTACCATGTATCAAGATGTGTATTTGTTTATACAAAATTGTGACTCATGTCAAACTGTAAGGAGACCAACTTATTATACAATACGACCACTTACACCAATTTTAAATTTAGCACTATTTGATAAATGGGACATAGGCCATTTTTCAAGTGGGACCTATAGGGCCCGCTACTTGACACACAAAAAAATCGAAATATTCTAGTAGCAATTGACTATTGTACAAAAATGGAAGGGGCATCTGCAATTAAACAAAATGATGCTAAGATAGTAGCAATTTTTTATTTGAAAATATTATGATCAAAATTGGCTGTCCCTTGGAATTCGTCAATGACAAGGGCACGCATAATATTAACAACACTACTGAGGAATCGACCAGATATTTTTTTATTTTTCATCAACACAAAACTCCATATAATTTGAAAGCTAGTGGGTTGACAAAAAAGCAAACGGGTTGGTGGAAAGAGCAAATGAATTTTTGGGTAAAATTTTCAATAAAGTAACTTCTACACATTATACGGATTGGGACAACAAAATATGTTAGCTCTATGAGCTTACAAAAATACAGAGAATACAACTACCAAGAAAATTCTATTT
Organism: Diphasiastrum complanatum; assembly: GCA_029204225.1. NCBI lineage: Eukaryota > Viridiplantae > Streptophyta > Lycopodiopsida > Lycopodiales > Lycopodiaceae > Diphasiastrum > Diphasiastrum complanatum. The sequence goes on from MU831648.1 coordinate 76,505, forward strand.
TATCTTGTATATGATATGTTTTCTATTTTATCTATTGGATTCAATATAACTACTTATAAAATTATACAAGCAAATAGTGATGAATCGAATCAAGTGGTTGAAGAATGAATGAAAAATATATTTCGATTGAAGAAAACAGATTTTTGACATCACAACAAATTGTCAAGGTTGCAAAAGAAAAGAAAAGAAAAGTATGACTCAAAACCAAATGAAGCCAAATTAAAAGAGAGAGACTTAGAAGTCAAACAAAAAAGAGAGAGACTTAGTTTTTTTATATAATAACATGCATATGAACTTCTTTGAAAGACTACATACAACATGGATGGGGCCATACAAAGTAATGGAGATATTTGATAATGGTTCAATTCAGCTAGCAAATCTATAGAATCATTTTCTTGACACGAGATTCAATGACTCCAAGGTCCAAAAATATTTTGAACTTGATATTCATAACACAAGTATATAAATATATTTATAGACTCATTTTTTATTTTATGTTTCAATCTACTATTACCTTATATGTATACTCATGTTAATGATGAAATGAGATCATTGTAATTCTTTTTTTTAGTTTTGACCTTTATCTTTAATCCATGCATCCACTTATAAGTTCAATCTTCCATTGTTTTTTCCCTTCAAAACTTGAACCATTTTGAGTATATTCTGATTTTCTTTGACCTTGACCTCGTACCCAATTTTAATCATAATGGATTTGAAAACATAGTAAAGTACAAATGAATCGATACTACATCATCAATAGATGTTTATGGAACAGACAAATTAAAAATAGAACAATCAATCACCTATCTGCTGACACATGTTCTATCCATGAAAATGTGATATTCAAAAGCATATGTGTTCTTGTTGAGATACCCTACTGATTTCGTGAAGACAAGAGTACTACATTGTTATCGAGTGTAGATGAGGAGATCAACTAATCACTCTCATAACTATTGATATCTAGCTCCATGGCATGTATAGGAAAAAAATAATCTATCTCAAGTTAAATGTATTGAAGTCATGGAGCTGAGACAAGCTTTGAAATGGGTCTCTCTCTCTCTCTCTCTCTCTCTCTCTCTCTCTCTCTCTCTCTCTCTCTCTCTCTCTCTCTCTCTCTCTCTCTCTCTCTCTCTCTCTCTCTCTCTCTCTCTCTCTCTCTCTCTCTCTCTCTCTCTCTCTCTCTCTCCCAATGCGACATGTTTCTTTGTTTGAGTGATAGTGATGAGCCATTGAAAATCTATTGTTGAAGTTGTGAAATTTCACACATGTGGGAATGTCCTAAAGTGTGTGATTGATCTCCTAAGAAAGCTTGTGTACTTGCCAATGGATTTTAGATTGATTTCCAAGATCTAGATCAAAAAGCAAGGCATAGAGGCAAAAGATGGATGCAATAGTTGATAACCAAAGTTCATACACATAAAGAGAAAAGCTTCTTGAAGAACCAAAGGAAAATAAAGCTCCTCTCCTCGGGTAGAGAGAGAATAGAATTAATTCCAACTTGTGTAGAGAGAGAAGAGACAACAAGCAAATCTCACCAAAAAGTCTGACTCAAAAACTCAACTTAAATTATGATTCCAAAGAGGAGTACATATAAAACTCATGGAGATACCTCCTTGCATGCTATTGGACCCCTAATCCTAGCCTATTGGATGAGTGATGCATCCATCTTGCAATTATATTGGACCCTTCTTGACAATTTCTCAATTCTTATTGGACCCCTTGACCAAAGCCAACATTCTGACTTCATCACTCATCAAACTACATTAATACAAGTGTCACAATTCTATTTACTATCTACAAAGCTCGAGTTTGCATCAAAAATTACTTTTGGATCAATAGTGGCATTACATGTGGAGTTGAGCAATTCGCCATCTATGCCAATTTTTGGCCCTATCACAACTCTACACAAAGATGCTTGACATAAAACTTTGTGATACCCCTAAAGTGAACATAATAAACTATTTTTGACTTTTTCTACATGTGGAAACGTGCTCCACACATGTGATCTTTTCCTCACAAACTAAAAACATAAAACAACCAAGATAGATTTTGACCATATTTTCACACTCCTCAAAACTAGCCTGGTAAGATCAAGGAGTTTGTGAAACTTTTTGAGTGGATCCTTTTGGATGTATATGAAGTAAAAAACTAGCAAAAGGATCCATCATAGCAACACCTCACAAAATCCATGATAGGATCTCTTTGATAGAAATCTCTTGCCAATATCTTTGAAGAGTACTCCACCAATATGCCACCATGGTCATGTGCTTCCTCCATGCTTGATGATGGCCTTTGATTTGAAAGCTCCACTTGCATGATGGCTGCACCATAAATATGGAAATATGAGGCTTCCATGCCTCATAAGTATCATAGAGATCAAGATCATAAGATGTGAAAACATGATGATCATCAAGATTATGCTTTCTAGCTTGACTAGTCCACATACAATGAACTATATCCATGATGGATCTAATCTTGATATCAAATAAAATATTGATTTTATTGAGGCTAAATACTTGCTCAAGGATGTAAGTGTCCTCTTTGGATGCTTCACTTACTCTCAAGAGAAGTTTACAACATGTCTCAAAACATGTAAAAACATGATTTTTCAAATTTTGAGCAACAAGCTCAGTCTTGCTCTTATTAAATCTAAGAGCATACTTTTGATAACACAATCTCTTGCTTCCAAAGAGCTTTGGAAACATATATAAGCCTTTCATGACAAGAAATATGTCCATATAATAGGCATCATACAAAACTAGTATTGCGTCTCTTGAACTTTGAGATGTAGAAATCTCAATAAAGCATGATAGTGCATCAAATGATGAAAGAGAAGCATAAGTGAAAAATGCTAAAGTGGATACCACCTAAAATTTTCCTTTCTTTATCATAAAATATGAGCCATAAGGACTTGGCTATCCATCTTGAGATAGATAGCCAAGTCCTTATATTGAGGAGGCTCCTCCTCAAACCTCGACCCCATCACATCTTGATAATCTTCAATAGATATGATTTGAGATGCATCTTGAGATGCCTTGAGCTCGGCCCCTTCCAAGGTTGAATGTAGATCTTCATAAAATATGACTTCTTTGCTCTCAATCACTTTTGAAATAGAGAGTATAATGGCTTTATGGGCCTCCTTGGTGGATAAGCATCCAACCATGATCCATGAGCTTGAATCATTCATCCTCCTTGTTTCCAAGGGAATATGTGCAAAGCAAGGACCTCCAAAGGCACTAAGGTAGTCATCCTTAGGCTTCTCTTTGATCTTCAATGAGAACTCCATCTCAACATATGGTTTGAATAATAGGAAATAATCATGCACCATAAACCTTGAAGAAAGAAGAAATGTGCATCTTGTGTGATCATCCTCCTTTGAAGACTTGGATAAATAAGCAACCTCAAGAGATTTTGCACTCTCTCTTGGGTTTAATTTGTAGATTCCTCCATATCTAGATCCATATGCAAAGATCTCACCATCCTTCTTGATCACACAATTGTCAATATGGAAATTGACATCAAGGCCACCATCAAGTAGTTTGCCAACACTTATAAGATTCTTTGTAATCTTGGAAACAAAAAGAACCTCTTGAAGAGATAGAACTTTTGATGATGCAAGCTTCAAGGGAATAGTCCCTACTCCTTCAATTTTCTGCTCTTGATCACTTGCAATGTATATGGTCTTCTTGATTCCTTCATAAGGCATAGTGGGTGAAAAGGAATCCTTGGAGCTACACATATGTGAAGATGCTCCACTATCAATATACCAAGAATCATCCATCTTGAAGGTGGAAGAGGAGAATTTTGATGCCATAAGTGACCATTATCCATCACTTGCAATAAAGAGATGTTGGCTTGTTCGAATTGGTTCTTCTTCTTGAAGCAATTAATATAGCATGTGGAATTAAGAGACAACTTTAGACAATTTTAGACAATTAGAAACAATTGACCAAAAATGAATTTTTATAACTCTGAATCTGAATCATCAATATACATCTCTTGTTGTCTTATTTCTTGTTGTTGTGTCTCTGATTGAGTGAGTGAGTTACAACGAGTAGTGCACATGTATCTATAGTGGCATAGTGGCCTTTCTTGCCACAAAAAAAGCACTTGACATCTTTTTTCTTCTTCTTTGAAGTAGAATATTGAGAGGAATCATCATCTTCTTCATCTTGGTCTTTTGCTTTGTCCTTGGAGATGTGTTGGTGTTGTTTTTTGCTCTCTCTTTGTGCTTGGCAACTAAAACTTTGTCTTCACCATTATGCTTGAGTGACAATTTGTCCATCCTTAATAGCTTATTCTCTTGCCTTGATTCTTCAGCCACTAGCACTCCTTGCAAAGCCTCCAAAGTAGATAGCTCATCCTTGATGGCATAGGATTGGACAAAATTCTCATACTCATCTCTCAGGCCATTAAGAATGACTTGAACTAGCTCACTTTGATTTATGTATCCTCCAATGCAAGCAAGCTCCCTATGAGTATCTTTCACTCTCAACACCTAATTAGTGACACTCTCATCACTCTTTTGAGAACTTTGGAAGATTTAATTTCTAAGAGTGAGGAGTCTAGAGGTATTTTTGGCTTCATAAATAGCTTTGAGAGTATCCCAAGCTTGCTTGGTAAGTTACAATCACCAATCTCTCTCAAAATCTCATTAAATGATGCAAAAAATTGCACTCAAAAAATGCAAATTTCAGCTAGAACTCTGGTGACAAATTGATAAAGTCTCGAACGATTCGCAAACAGTTTCATGAATCTCGAATTATTTCTGTTCAAGAATAATTCGTGTTGGATCAATCAGGATCTGTAACACAACAAAATGAAACGAGACGAAATCTAGACGAAAACGAAATGAGACGAAGTGAAGCGAAGCTTAAACGAGCTCAGGCATTGATTCATGTTGGAAGCATAGAGATCGCAAAACGAAACAAAACGAATCAAAATTAGACGAAAGAGAAGAATTCACAAAAAGATCAATCAGGCTCTGTAATGCTTCTTGGTTTCCAAGGGGAGGCTCGAACCTGGGACCAAAGAGACTCTGTAATGAGATGAGATGAGACGAAACGAAACAAGATGAAATGAAGTGAAATGAAATGAAACTTAAGTGAGCTCTGAAATTGATCTATGCTTATAGCTAAGCGATCGCGAAGCGAAGCGAAAGCATTCACGAACCAAATCAGTTCGTTAGGAATTCAGATATGGTTGTTGGTCACTGCCGGCTATATCATTCCTACAATCCTTCAGAGTGTAGACAGACACTGCTAATCTACGTTAACAGATTGATATAGCACTCAACAAAATCAAACCAATGTGTGGAATTGAATAAACAAGTGAATCAGATATAGGAATAGTAACAGATTAATAATCATTCGAGATCATACAATCATTTAAAACAATATGTGCACAACAGCTACAATATTATCTATTGATCTTCTGATTTTTCAAGCACTGTGCGACAGATCCACGCAGTGCATTGGCGTGAGAGAAATACAGTTCTCTTACGAATAATGTCTCGCTTACTAGCGGACTTTTGGATCTACAGATCCTCTACAAAATTGTCTCACTCACAAGTGGACATGTATTCTATATATTTTGTCTTTTTTTTAAAAAAAAAATTATATTATGCATCAAACAAAAAGTATATAGTTCGTGAACAATTTCGTGTCACATCATGTAACTTTCAGATTAGAAAGATTAAACATCTACAACTAATCGCAAATTACAAGAGTGACAGATTAGCCACGATCTAGAGTACTTCTGCTGATGTCATGATATTTGATCAAATATTTGTACCCCATGGTACTTGGCTGATCTTCTTGGCCGTTCGTGGAGCAAGAATGATTTTGTGTCGCGAAACAATTTCGTGTCATGTGTCGTGAAATTGTTCGCAAACAATTTCATTTCTTGTGTCTTTTCTGTCAAACTCAGAGTGGAGAGCTAGCAAGGCTTTGGCACTAGAAACATTTTGTTTCTTCATTAGTGACATTCATCTTGATAAGGTGGAGAGCCATCCTAACTCTCTTCTTGTACTTTTTTACTTCTTGAAGGACTTGAGGCTCCTCCTCAATTCCAAGTATAATGTCCATCACATCTTGGAGTATCAAGATTGACTCGATTCTAGCCTTCCAAATAGAATAGTTGGAGATAGATAGTATTTAACTAGATTCCAATAGGTAGGAACCCATAGATGCCATGTAATAGTGAAGACTCCTTGTAATGATACACTAAAATGTTGCTTCTCTCTCACTATAGGATAATTGTAAGGTGTACTACCAACTCTTATGCAAGATCTTGCAACAAAGTGAGATATGGTCCTCACTAGCTTTTCCAATCTCTCTTAATCTTGATCACTCTCACATCAATTGATGAAGTATGGGCAAAGTTTGGGTGAAGCTATCTTTGGCACGTGTGAAACACTCCAAGAATCCACAAATCACTCAAATACAAGCCAATTGTATGAAAGAATGTGGCCTTGACCTCAAATTGATGACTAGATCTTAAGAAAGTGTGATTGGTAAGCCTAAAAGTGAGATTTTTGGTCAAACAAGCATAAGAGAGTCATAAATAAAAGTGTCTAACCAGGTTGGGTGCCCTACCCACCTTGATTCAATTGACTACGACTTTTGATTGGGAGATCCGATCACTATGAAGTCAATTTGCTACACATGGAAGAGAACTAAAGGACTGAATTTGGATGTCCTTCACATGTGTCTGAGTAGGAAAATCTGTACAATGTCAGAAATGTTTCAATCCTTATGATAATGAACCATTTTTATCAAGAAATGCTTGAGATAGATGGAAGATGCAAAGTAGTCTCTCTAGATCTAGATTTTCAAGAAATTTTTGAAACTTTGGATGACACAAGCATCAAAAGCTTAGGTAGGCTCTAATACCATGTGAAATTTCACACATGTGGGAATGCCCTAAAGTGTGTGATTAATCTCCTAAGAAAGCTAGTGCACTTTCCAATGGATTCTAGATTGATTTCCAAGATCTAGATCAAAAAGCAAGGCATAGAGGCAAAAGATGGATGCAATAGTTGATAACCAAAGTTCATACACATAAAGAGAAAAGCTTCTTGAAGAACCAAAGGAAAGTTAAGCTCCTCTCCTCGGGTAGAGAGAGAATAGAGCTAATTCCAACTCGTGTAGAGAGAGAAGAGACAACAAGCAAATCTCACCAAAAAGTTTGACTCAAAAACTCAACTTAAATTATGATTCCAAAGAGGAGTACATATAAAAATGGAGATCCCTCCTTGCATGCTATTGGACCCCTAATCCTAGCCTATTGGATGAGTGATGCATCCATCTTGCAATTCTATTGGACCCTTCTTGAAGATTTCTCAATTCCAGTTGGACCCCTTGACCAAAGCCAACACTTTGACTTCATCACTCATCAAACTACATTAATACAAGTGTCACAATTCTATTTACTAGCTACAAAGCTCAAGTTTGCATCACAAATGACTTTTGGCTCAATAATGGCATTACATGTGGAGTTGAGCAATTTGCCATCTATGCCAATTTTTGGCCCTATCACAACTCTACACAAAGATGCTTGACATAAAACTTTGTGATACCCCTAAAGTGAACATCATAAACTATTTTTGACTTTTTCTACATGTGGGAACATGCTCCACAAATGTGATCTTTTCCTCACAAACTAAAAACATAAAACAACCAAGATAGATTTTGACCATTTTTCACAGAAGTCCTATAAAAACCCAAAATACAAAGAAAAACCAAACCAATGTACTATAAGAGAAACATTGGGAGTTATGGAACATGCATAAGTGAAGACCTACCTCCAACCTTTTGGGTTTTCAACATTTTACTGCTATTGCAAATCTAAGGAGTTTGATTTCTGGAGCTATAAAACAAGAAGTAATGTGTTGTTTTAGAAGTGAGATTCTAAAACATTAAAATGTGAAACCATGTTTTGGATACTAATGCCAAACTTCAACAAGGCACTGTAGATAGACACGCTTCTACCAAATTTTTCTGTGTCACTAGCTTATAGTTCTTAGAAGTAGGGAGCATGGTTAAGGCCTTATGAAGTTACAAAAGGGATTCTGACTATTACAACGAAGTCGGTTGGTAAAACCCTGTAGCATTTTGTGCTTGATAGCTGCTATTTTTGTATCAATAGCATGTTCAACTAGTTACAATTTCTAGTTCAGAAGTGACTTTTTTGGAGCTTTAGCCAGGGTCTAGTTTTCAAAACTTACCATCTATTAGTGTGGTTATTTGACAAAGAGTCTTCTAACACATGCATTTCACCTTATTGTGCAAGAAAAAAACTTAAAATTTTAAAAGTTTTCTTCAATGTTTTTATTACAGTAACTAGCTTATGGAATATTGAATATAATGGCAATAAACTCATGAATCTGTACTCTGAGTAAGAATTATAGAGGTAAATAGTAGACAAAGGTAATATTTAGATTTTTTTATTCTAAAATATATATATATTATATATGCTTTATACAAAAATATGGTTATGGATTTGAAATGCTTTTAACTTCCTTATGTGAAGTTAGATTGAGATGAGCCAAAAAGCATATTTGCTCCAAAATTTATGCTTGATTCATCTATGAGGTATAAAGAACCATCTGAATGCTAAAATTATAATTTATAAAGACTGTAAAAGTTGTTGAGTTAGGGGGTTTGATAAAGTTTTGTGTGTCCTTCCATGTGTAAGTAGGTGATACGACCAATTTTGGCTTAGGAGGCAACTCGAGCAAGTACACTTGTAATTCCATGATTAGGCCAAAAGTAACATTTGATGTGGCTCAAGCTAGCTTAGGCTTGCTACAAGTGTCAAGATTAGGTTGGATATGTGACTCATCCCTATGTGTTGGTGTGAGATCTAGTGACCCATCAAAAGAGAGATTTTCATCAATTTGGACCAATCAAGTTTGAGGACTCACATGTCACTCATCCAATCATATTTAGAAGAGGAGAAAAAGGGGTCTAAGGAAAATCAAATAGTCCCTACCTTGCGTTCCTATTAGAGGATCTGATAGGTTCATTTATACTGGATCTTTTTTGGAGTTAATGAGATTTACTACAAGCTATTGTACTCACTATTGATATTTTATCGTAGTGCAATTTTTGTCTCACTACTGTGTCGTTCATTTGTGCATTCTGTATGAATTCTTCTACTTGAATATTTCTACTGCTAACTGTTGTGTTTCCGTTCCTACACACTGCTCCAATCCTGGAGCTTCCGATGCCTCTCATGCCCACAAGCGATTTTACGACATGGTCTCAAAGTAGGCATTTCAGTAATCTGCATTTCTACTGCGGATAATCAAGGCACATTCTATTCTAGCAATCAAGGCACACAACACAAGACAAAGAGATACACGAAAATAGAACGACTGTATTATCAGTTTCATTTTAGAGCGATATCGTCAGTGTCTCGCTTGTTGGTGGAACGATACTCTACTCTTTCGCTGTGTTCTGTTTGTTGGTAGACTTTCATGCACAACTATAATTTTCTTGCTTTCCTGCTCTACTCGCTACGTCTCTCCCTGTCTCTTACAGAACTCTGTATTCAGATCCTCAGTTATGATCTAGAAAGAATAGTTTATACCCCACTATGTGGAGTTTACAAGATAAGTAAACGTAAAATCACAAGACTAGTTAATGCTAATCAACTAGTTAGTTAGTCTTCGTCGTTGCCATTCATTTCAGCTGGGCATGAAGCATGTTGAGCTGCCAGTTGGCAGCGCAAAAGATTTCTTTTTGTTTGTTTCATAATCACCAGTTTGCTTTCGTTCTTTTCGTTTCTTTCGTAGTCTTTTGTTTTGCACCCCTTTGAGGTTTGCAGTCTTGGAGGTGTGTTTACGATTTGTGAATCGTTCGTGCTTCGAGTCAAAGACATGTTGACTGTCGCGAATCATTCTCGTTCGATCTTCGTTTCTTTTTCGTGTTGCAACAAAGTTGTAGGAGTTCACCATTTCTGACACTCCCTCTTGAACCTTACAGCTTTGTTCGTTTGATCCAATTACCCTTCTTTGCTTGGCAAAGAGTGGCTTGTCGAGTGGTTTCATGAGCAGATCTGCAATCATGTCTTCTGATTTAATATAATAAACCTGGAGCTCTCCTTTCGAGATCAAATCTCGAAATGTGATGGTACTTCAGAGGTATGTGCTTTGTCTAAGTCAATTGAGCCTGTGCCATCATGCATCTGGCTCCTTCGACTAGCGTTTTGTTTCTTCTTTCTTCCACACCATTGTATTTTGGTGTGTATGCAAGAGTGAACTGGTGTTCTATCCCTTGTTCTTCGCAGAAAGTTGAGTATTTCAGTGCTTTTGTATTCACCTCCATTGTCAGATCTAAGGATCTGTATCTGTAGTGGGTTTATTTTCTTGCCTAACCTGAATCCAAGATCTAGTCAATCTAGTATCAAAGAGCCGGAGTTAGTTGTCACGCGTAGGTTCGTTCCCATGAGAGCGATAGTATAGTTCAGATTTCAACATGAATGGAGGATCTAACACTAACATCCATTAACACTAAGCATTAACACTACATCCATTAACCCTACTTCCATTAACCCTAAATTCACAACAATGATAGAAACTTACTCTTCTCTCTCTCCCTTTCTCTCTCACAAAAAGCATAAGAAATAGCAATGCCAATAATGATCAAATCCAACAATTAGCAAAATCCAAAGAAAGCATGAGAAGTGGAGGAGAAGAGAGGAAGAGCAAGGACATTCATCAATCCATTTCTAAAGAGACCCAATCTGCTTTATTGAAATGAGGAAATGAACATAAGAAACAACTCGAGTTGGTTCCTTTTTATAGTAGAGAGGAGGACTCTGGCCTCTGAATCCTATTGGTCCAGTCTTGCCTCTCTTTATATTCAAATTTAAAAAAGTGTGGGAACCATCAAAATTGGAGAGAAACCTAACTTTATTCACTAACTTGACATTTAGGCCCAGCGATATTAAAAGTCCCGCAAAAAGGCCTAAAGTCCTTTATTAACTTTTAACTAATCAATCAAATAACTATGTGATCATCGGGTTGCACCATACTTCATGATTTCCTTCACTTGATATGGGCCTTTCCCAATAAACTTCAACTTACCCTTGATCAGCTTGGTTTTGTACATCAATGCAAGATCTCCTACTTTCAGATCTTTCTTATGCAATCGCCGATCGTGCCATGCCTTGCGGTGGGCTTTCTCTACCGCTAAGGCATGAACTACCATCAATCGATTTCACATAATTTGTGCAACGCATCATGGCGAAGTTGTAAAGACTGATCATCATTTAATCGTTCCGTTGTTGTATGCGTAAAGATGGGATTAAAAATTCAATTGGCATAACAACATCTTGACCATAAACTAGTTGAAAATGTGTTTGATTTGTACTATTTTTGTAAGCGATTCTGAATGCCCATTATGCTGCATACAATTTATGTTCCCAATCAGACCGACTCGCTTCAATTGTCTTTGTCATAATGGTGCAGAGAATCTTATTGGAAGATTCAGCTTGGCCATTCTCTCTGGGATAATAGGGAGTAATAAATCTGTGTATAACAAAAAAATCTTTCAATAAACACTTTATTGTGTGATTAACAAAGTGTGTACCCCGATCATTGACAATTTCGATCGGACATCCAAATCTGATTATAATATTTTCATATAGAAACTTAGCTGTAGATTTCGCAATGGATGAGATCATCACATAAGCAAGACTTAACCCTTTAAAGCAGGAATAAAGAGACTAAAGAGAGAGATCAATATCATCAGTTGAGTAACAAATGACACAGATTCCCTACTTATAGCATAGAGGAAGCTCTAAAAGAAAGCTTCCAATGGTTAGGGCCCCACTCTCCAGGAATGATATAAGTGCGCCTTCCAAGAAGGCCCCCACTCTCCAGAATAATATGTCCAAATAATGAATAATTAGGCCCAAGGCCAACCATATAGTGTAAGTGTCAATGATGAATTGTTGTCAGAATCAGCCACAAGTTCATGGCACACTGATCAGGGCTACATGAGGCTTTATCGAGTGTTTTGTATTTCAATAGTGTATCTTCATATATCTCCAAACCCTCAAGTGCAAAATCTTAGCCAAAATATTTCTACCTTGGATTCACGAGAGAATTTATAATGAGATTTCTTTTCATGTTAGGAATCAACATTTCCAAAAGCTAATAAATGCATTGCCTATAGCTCAGCGTCTATACACTTTTCAAACTTTCATTGGATTTTTTCAATGCATATGGAAAAAAAAATCACTCATTCTTCATTCATTGATCATTCTATTTGTAGGAAGGAGGAATAAAGATATGTCATTGTGGCACAAAACACTCTTTATTGCTACGCAATCCTTTGTATTTGCAATACAAGTTAAAAAGCATTGCCTTTTTGGTTCGCTACAAGCTTTCATTAGGCCCTTTTCATTGACGCTATGTCCATGTCCATTATGTTCAATAGTAAAATCTTGAACAAGACACTTTTCCTTAGCAAATTAAAGTCGGTAGCATGCAATTAAAATAGAAAACAACTACCTATAACCAATGTACGAAGAACAAATATACAAAATTCATTTGCTTTCTTTTCTTCTATCTGCACAAATTCTTACTGCCCCAATTTGCAGCATCGTTTTGTTGGGAATTAGTTAGTTCTCAACAAGATGAACAATCAGATGTTCAGAGAAGCGTAGACACAATGTATTACCAATAGCCGATACATGTAAGCATAATGATCTAAAGTACAATTCAAGAAAGGTAGCCAATAAATCAGTGTTTACCAGTTCCTTCCCCCTTGCAGGTACTAAGTAGGTAGCGAATGATTCTAGCAATGAACAAAACAGTCTTCTGATTCAACAATAGAAGCACCAAAGCACAAATATCAGTTGGATCGCTGCTCGCTATGAGGAACGTTGTAGATTTTGGCAGCAAAGTACAGCTCTCTGCAGCAGCATGTCTCTTTCAATTCTTATTAGGCAGCAATCATGCCTCACTCTTTTTCTATAATAAAAAAAAATACGTTTTTTTTTTTGCTTTCCTTTTCTTTTGCTTTTGCATGCATTCGTGGGATTTTTGGCGCATGACTTCTTTTGCTTTTGCATGACTTCATAAGACTTTTGGCCTTAATGCATGTTAATTTAGCCCTCAACCAAGATTAAGACCTTAAAAGCTTAAGAAACCAATGCAAATTATCCTTTAACATTAACTTTTTTCGGAACTCCATTGACGAACACATACTAATGCATTTGAGGCTTTGCAAGGCAAAGCCAAAAAAAAAAAAAAACTTGAGTTGTAATTAATACTGATTAAGATAGTCCAAAGATTGGGCAGTGTGCATCAGCCTGATATTATATGTCGAATAAAACATCGTACAGACGGCTTTGTTAATTGATTGCGTACGGATCTTCATTGTTTGCGGATCTATTGTATCTCATATTTTTTCGTTGGTCGTTGATCTGAGGATTTCGAAGCTATTTCTGCTAATCAGTCAGCGTCGAGGCAGCGATGTCATCGTATAACACCAGCTTTGCATTGTGTGCCGTCCATCATGTAACATCCAAATCCCTCTGAACTTCTATTGTTATTCTAGCATTCATGTGATTAATTCGACGACTGAAGTGACGAGCAATTTAATGATATAACTTCATTGTAAGTATGTTCTCTTTAAAGTCTCGAGATATCATGATCATCGTCGTTGATTATTATACGGAAAGAAAGAGCTTACGTTGGACAAGTCACAAGCTGGTAGTGATAACTTATAAGCAGCAAAGCTTATATACTTTTCTTCTCTTCACTATTGCTTACATAGTTGAACTGTAGGGAGCTATTAGCATAAAATACAAACCTTATGGCACAAAAAGTTTCAAAATGTGAAATCTGAAATAAAATTTCTGATTTACAAGCATCTTTAGGCAATGGACGTGATAACCATTACGATAAGAGGTGGATCTGTACTTTGTTTAGTAGATCCTACAACATCATACGGAAACTTTATACGTCCAAGTCACGGCTATTGTCTCTCTGTGATGCAGCTCATTGCGAACGCAATTTATCGATGTAGCAAATGGAACTTGCCATCACGAATCACAGTTACTGTAACGCATGTGGATGGCTGCCTTTCCGCCTATAAAATTTCTGGTTGGTGTTTGGTCTTCTTCTCAATTGCTTGTGCTTCATTCTTAGCAAATAGTGTATCTATGCCAAAAACAAATAGTTTTTTGGGGAAGTACTCGATTCCATCAATAGGAAGACACTCTGACACAAGTGATTCTTTGTCAAGTCGCCGATACAGGACCGGGCATCTGTGACACTGACCTTCAAGAGTTTTATCCTCTCAACATCAACTCCAGTTTGTCAGATTTTTTTTCAGAGACTTTCAGCGAGTGTTCTCTGCGCTGGGGTAAGAAGTTTTGGTGCTGGAGCACAAATTAGTGTGGGGACGTAGAGTCTGAGATAAGAGCTTTTGTTAGTGCAACACAACTGTAGCAGTTCTCGTCTGGTCAATGTGGCTAATACAGCCCTAGAGTTCTTACGATCTTTCCCGATTGCTCACAGATGGAGTTGTTTCGATTACAACCACGGGTATTATGATCTTAACACCACTATATCAGTGCTTGAACTAATTCTTACTATCAGAAGCTAATGCTCTTTCTTTCAAATGGTTTGTGTGAAAAATTCTTTAGAGAATAATTGTTAGCAGGAGTTAATGTACGTTTTAAAGTTTAGGATCGACAGGATAACAAATATTGAATGACAAACGGAAACGGGTAATCTTTTAGGGGTAAGTGAGACTTAGGCTTAACATAAAGGTTTATTTTCTGAAGAAAGAAATAGGGAAGACACCAGGCAGCGCAGGCCAAGCTGCGCTCCGATCTTGTATAGTCACACGTATCATATTCCATGTTTTAAAGTAGGGGAGTGAAAAAATATATCTGATGTTTGAGTTTGCATAGTCTATTTTCACTCTTCTCATTAGGTAATGCGTTCACAATTTCAAGATAATAATCATTGAGAATGCCAGTGCCGTTTCTCATGATTAATTTTTCCTCAGCCACCTCAATGGTGAAGATTTCCATAGTCTAAGTTCCAGCGCTCTACCTTCACGAGGTAATGAGCGGAGAAAAGTTCTGCCAGCGTCGGGTCAGAGTCCTTACAATGCTGCAGCGTAAGCTTTTGTAAATAGCGAGCTGTATTGACAATAACTCAGCCAGTCAAGTTTGCTCGGCTGTATCCGATACGTTTAGATATGTTTACACAAGCTAAGTAACCTGTTGTTCTCCAAAGCTCAATCAAGAACTTGAGAGAACATGTATCATCATCCGTATGTTCGCTTTAGTCACGTTAAAAGTGTATGTACTACTTGCTGAATTGTTGGAAGCTATGAGAGTGCCTGTTTCTGAGGATATTCAATTCAGACTTCACGCCCCACGAACGCGAAAAGAGAAATGATTTTTGGCAGAGTTTATGGCATGAAATGCTTTGTTTTGATTTCTTTGTATTTTGGTCCGAGCTGGAAAACTAGAATTTGAAACGATGGAACAAGATTACCTTCTGCCATCTTCTACCAGAATTTTCATCTCGAAAAAGTTTGGAGAACTTTTCCAAAGAAAAGAGCAAGGTTTCAATTTTTTTTTTTGGCAACTGGTCATAGGGCCCAGGTGCCCTTATCAGATCTTGCCCTCAGGCAAAGAACCTCCCGGGGCAGAAGGCCCCCAAGGCTCATACCGGGACACCTCTCCCCGCATAAAATGTAAGAGCAGTAAGTGCAATGGGTAGACCTTGGCGCATTTATTCATAGGCAAAAGTAGTAGGTACATTGATGAAAAAGATATATACACTCCGAAAGGGAAGTTTAAACAAAAGTAGGCTCAAACAAGAGCGAAGCTTGCAGTAAAGTTAAGATTAATCCAAATCCTGGCATTAAAAATAAAAGTGCATAAACTATGATGAAGTCCGTGGGAGTCTGCCAACTGACTGCAGCAGATCAGAAAAGTGAAGAGGTGGTGAGTCGGCTAATGAAGGGAGATGAGATGTAGCAGACCCAACCACCGTCGCTCGTTGCAGAATAGATAGGGCCTGAGCACGTTGCAAGGCAATGGAAACACGTTGTTTGAAAGAAGCCACGAGAATAGAACCAAGAATACCTTGACGCTCTGTCGCCTAATGAGAACACATGCGAAGAAAATCCTCAAAGCGTCGATGCAAGGTGCCGTAAGTCTCGATAGCCAAGGGAAGGAAAGCATCAGTGGGGTGCCTGTCGGAGTAGTTTTTTTCCTTCTCTTGTGCTGCCATGCCTGCCGCTTCTCCTGGTGTGAAGGCAGAGCGAGGCAATAGGTCACCACGCGTGGGATCACAACAACATCTGCCAAAGTACGAAGCCCATCCCGAGAGAGGACAATGTCAACACGCCTGCGGGAAGAGTGGGACGCAGAAGAAGGAAGTACATGAGACTGCTCTCTAAGGACATGGAATCCTCCATCTCTGGCTATAGCGGCCGCTGCATCTCTGACAACATCATGCGTAGCTGTGCGTTCACTCCCAGAAGGACAGCGGAGGAGGTGGATAGCAAGAGCATCAATAGGGTGACCACAAACACACCTAGAGAGACCCAAGACCGAAGGATGAGGAAGCCCCAAGCGAAGACGAAGAGCAATAAACTTAACGTCATGGATCTCGTTCTTGAGCAAAGGGATAGAAGACCCTAGACTAGGACCTCCGCCTCCACATAAAATGTAATAATGTCTTGCGTTATGAGTTCTAAGAACCTGATGAGAAAAGAGCTTGTTACATCATCAAGGAATGTTCAACAGTTTATTATAAGCTTTTCATAGAGAACTTCATATTTTAAGTTATTGAAAACCTTCGTTGCGTAGGAATGAGCATTGATATGAGAGCATTCTAGAACTTATATGATTGCCTGTTTAGTTGTGTCACGTGTTGGATCAACGTTCCGAATCCCGAGCATTTTGGAATGAGAATGTCAAGTTCTCACATTCTGAAACCACGTTATAGGAACATTGTTCTAACATTCGGAAACCACGTTATAGCAACATTGTTCTAGCATTTTGCCTTTTTTGTTTATTTTTTTATTCTTTCCATTTTTTACTATATATACTACAATATATATAAACAATGTCAAAAAATTCTCATGAAGTGGATAATATTGTACATTTGTTGAGCTAATTCCATGCATACATCAAGCACAATTGATACAAAATGAGTCACAAGAGCTCCTTTAGATTGTTTCTATGCTCACATTTTCTTGATTCATCAAGTATTGAAACTCTTAGCAATCAATCATACATACTACTGAACTTTAAAGTTCATTTTCAGCCATTATGATTTTCTTAAGCAAATTTTTTAAACAAAATAGCTTATCTAATCTGACAACACCTCCCTAATCGGTCAGATCTGGAAGGCAAAGAAGGGGTTTTGGATCTCCAACTGGGTGAGTAATTGTGTGTAGTAACGGGTTTCGATCCAATGGGGGGAAGGTAAACTACACAATGGGAATGGGGATCAGTTATGGACTCGGCTCATTACATTCGCCATGTCCATTTACATTTACTTTATTTTATGCATAGGCAGGCTTTGGGCCCTTTTTTATTCATTATTTGACATTTAGACTATATGGTTGGCCTTGGGCCCTATTATTGACATTTAGACCATATTATTGGCCTTGGGCCCTATGATTCACTATATTGGTTATTTGGTCATATTACTGAGAGTGGGGGCCTTCTTGGAGGGCGCACTATTTTCCCTCTCAGTTTGGCCCTAGCCACTGGAAGCTTCCTTTTAGGGCTTCCTCTTGGCTATAAATAGGGATTCTGTGTCATTTGTTACTTGGTTTGTGATATGATCTCCTTCTTTAGTCTCTTTAAGCTTTCTCTCTCCTGCTTTCTAGGGTTAGGTCTTGCTTATGTGATGCTTTCATAGACTAAATCTAGATCAGCCGTGGCTACGTTCATAACTTGGTATCAGAGCACTTTCCTGAGCATCTCCATTGAGCAGATTTTTCTCTCACAGGAGGGCGCCCATCTTCAACTTGGATCTTCACCATTTTTCAGTCGGATCTTCAGCATTTCTCCACACTTGTCTTGCAGATTTTCACGACGGATCGGAGGAGGACAGGCGCCCACTTGCTGCCCATTTCTAGCGCCCTCTTGCTGGCTGCGTACTGCTGCATTTTCAGCCTTTTTCCTCCCCTATTTTGGGCGCCCTACTGCCTCCTATTTGCTGCCCTATTGGGCGCCCTCATGCTTGTTGTCCAGCGCCCTACTGCTCCTTCCTTTGCTGAAAATTTCAGCTTTTTGCTGCCCCTATTCGCCACCTTCCATCAGCCACTCCTAGCGCCCTACCAACCCATCTTTTTGATCCAATTTTTTTTTGCCGTTTACTACCTCTCTTGGACGCCCACACTCCACCATAGCTGGCGCCCTACATTCGCCTCAATTTCAGCTCACCCTCCTACACTGCTGTCTGTGTTCGCAACCCTACCCCGGACAATACAAACACGCCTAGATGCTTAGAAAGCCACTCCCACCCAACTTCATCGCGCATCGGGATTGCTCCCCGTCTTTATCGCAAACTTTTTTTTTACCCTTGAAGGGCGATCTCTGATTTTTCAGCCTTGTTTCCTCGCTGCCCATACCTCCTTTTTGTTATCACTTCCTTTCCTTGGCTGCTCCCTTTCCAGCCCCATAGTCCATTATTGTTTCCCATACTTTTACCCACCGTTTACTCCACGTTGTCGGGCCCTTAGCATCTTTTTTGGAGGCTGCCCGGTACCTCGACATATCGCCGCTATTTTTCAGCTCACTTCCGGTTGCGGTTACGAGGTATTTCTTACTTAGTTGTCCTTTCCGTTCATCTTACATCGCGAGTTCTATTGTGTCTTTTCATTGGCGTGCCTGTTGTGACGACTTATGTCCTCTCCTTCAGTTTGTCCAATTGTTTAGCACATTTTTTTTCTCGTTTACTTTTTCTTCCTCATGGCTAGCTCACCCACTACACCTGCGAGTCATTCCGGACCTTTAGATGAACAGTTTGCTGATATGCGTGACTCTCTTACTCTCCTCAGTAGTCGTTTCGACCAAATGATGACCGGTTTTACCACTCTACAGGCCGGCTTTGCCACTATGCAGTCACAGATTGATTCCTTATAGCCACATGGACCTGGCAAAGCCCCTGTTCATTCATCATTTGGGTCTCCATTTGGACTTCCATCCTCGTCTACTTCCTTTGGCGGTGGGCCTCATTTTCCACCTAACCCACCACCCGGTTTTCCACGTCCTACAACTCCTGAGTCACATTTTCCACGACATCTAGCTCCTGAGCCACATTTTGCTCGAGATTTTCGTGATCGGGTACAGCTTGCCACCTATTCTGGTTCCTCTGACGGGAACTTGTTAGAGAATTGGTTTGCAAAGCTTGATACTTATTTTCAGATTTACCCTAAGACTGATCCTCAGAAGATCCAGTTAGTCGCCTTACATTTAGATGGACGTGCTGCCACTTGGTGGCGGGTCTACCGACTTGACCCTGATCGGGACGGTCTCCAGTTATGGCCTACCTTTCGTCGTGATCTTCGTCATGCTATGATTGACCAGCGTGATATATTCTGTAGTCTTACTCAGACTGGTGATCTTTCTTCCTATACAGATCAGTTTATGGACCTTTCCTACCTCTTTACAGATCTTCAGCCCACCGAGCTTATTTCTCGCTACATTGCTGGACTTCGTGGTGCTCTACGATACGATGTCTCTTCTTTCCGTCCACCCACACTTGTTGAGGCCATGTCCCTTGCTAGTACTTTACAGCATAAGTACCCTGATCCTGCTCCCTTTCGCTTTTCCCGACCCCGTCCATCTCTTTCACCTCTACCATCTCCGGCCCCAATCTGCCCCATCCACTGTCGTCCCGACCTCTTCTCTTACTTCTCCCGCTCCTCGCCCTCCGCCTCCTCGTCCTGCTTTTGTCCGACGTTACACGTCTGCAGAGTTCGCTGAAATTCAGCAGAAGCGTCTTTGCTTTCGTTGTAAGAGTCCTGACCACATTGCCCGTGATTGCCGCCAGCCCTTGCCTACTTCTACTGCTGTTTTCTACCATGAGGGCACTACCCCAGATGAGTCCGATATCTACATTCATATATCTGATGAGCCTGATCTATCTCCTGAGCCTTCTACTGATTTACTTCCTGCTACTTGCCATGCTCAGCTTGCTTATGCTACCTGGACAGGGTGCCCCGGTCCTCGCTCCATTCGGCTACGTGTGCGCATTACTGGTCGTGAGTATATTGCTTTAGTTGATACCGGCAGCACTCATTCCTTTATCAGCAGTTATGTTCTCAGCCGGATACGCGCTTCACCTATTCCTGCTCCACAGCCTCTCACAGTCGAGGTTGCCAGTTCTCACTCATTTCCTAGTTCTCAGATGTTTCAGGGATTATCCTACCGCATTGGTGATTTTTCTGGACAGGCAGATCTTTATATCATTCCTTTGGAGCGCTATGACCTTATCCTTGGTGCTGATTGGTTTGCTTCATTGGGAGCGGTTACTTTGGACCTGGCTCAGCAGACATTGACATTTGTTCATGATGCAGTGACCCACTCACTTGCTGGTATTGATTCTCAGGCAGATTTCCAGCTGATCAGTGGGAAGCAGTTTATCCGCAGCCTACCTAAGGCTCATTGTGCAGCTTTATTATGTGTTCAGCGTGCTGCAGCAGATTCTCCAGTGACTACCTCTCCTCCAGCAGCTGTTCCTCAGGTGATCTCTGACTTATTACATCAGTATGCATTTGTCTTTTCAGAACCTACGACGCTACCACCATTACATGATGTGAACCACCATATTGATTTGCGTCCTGGTTCTGCTCCTCCCTCGCGGCCTCCTTACCGTATGACTAAGTCTGAGCGTGATGAGGTTGAGCTTCAGATTACTGCTTTACTAGATCAGGGCCTTATTGCTCCTAGTCACAGTCCTTTTGGTGCCCCCGTTCTCCTTGTCAGTAAGAAAGATGGTTCCAAACGCCTCTGCATTGATTATTGTGCCCTCAATAAGTTGACCATCCGTAACCAGTATCCTATTCCTCACATGGATGATCTCTTGACCAGTTAGGCACCTCTCATCTTTTCTCTAAGATAGACTTACGTTCCGGCTATCACCAGATTAGGATGCATCCTTCGGACGAACACAAGACTGCGTTTCGTACCCATCTTGGTTTGTATGAGTTTCGTGTTCTTCCTTTTGGTGTTACTAATGGTCCACCTACGTTCCAGAATGTGATGAATAACATCATGTGTCCTCTCCTTGGTCGTTGTGTTTTAGTTTATTTTGATGATATTCTTGTTTTTAGTAAGACTCTTGATGAGCATGTGTTACATCTTTCATCTGTTTTTCAATTGCTTGTTCATCACCAGTTGTTTGCTAAACTTTCTAAGTGTTCCTTTGCTGTTGTTGAGATTGAGTTTTTAGGATTTCTCATTTGTGATGGTCGTATTCGTTTGGACCCTCATAAGGTTCGGACAATCGCTGATTGGCCTGTTCCCACAGATGTCCACCATGTTCGTATGTTTCTTGGTCTCGCTACTCACCTTCGTCGTCCTGTTCCTCACTTTGCCACTGTGGCTGCCCCTCTTCATGCCCTTTTGAAGAAGTCTAGTGCTTTTGTTTGGACTTTTGATTGTCAGTTCGCCTTTGACACTCTTCGTCGTGCTGTTGTGGAGGCCTCTGTCCTGTGTTACCACAGTTTGATCAGAAATTTATTGTTGAGACCGATGCTAGTAATGTTGGTTTGGGTGCCTTGCTTCGTCAGTCTCAGTGTATTATTGCTTATGAGTCGCGTCGTTTACGCTCTTATGAGCAACGTTATTTAGTCCATGAGAAAGAGCGTCTTGCCATTATCTATGCTCTTCAGAAGTGGCGCCATTACCTGTACCGTGTTCCTTTTGATATCGTTACTGATCATCAGTCCTTACGTTATCTCTTCTCCCAGCGCGATCTTAGTGATCGTCAGTTTTGTTGGTTGCAGTTTTTACAATCTTTTGATTTTTCTATTTTGTATCGTCCTAGTCGTGCTAACACTGCTGCTGACGCATTGTCTAGACTTCTTGCTTTATTGAATACCCTTGTTGCCACGATCCCTTCCTGGTTTGATGATCTTCCATCTGCTTATCTTACATGTTTTGATTTTTGTGATGTTTATAGTTCTGCTCCACCTATGTCGTCTTCACCTCATCAGGCTTATTCCATTGTTGACCACCGTCTTTATCATTATGGTTCTCTTTGTATTCCTAGTTCTTTGGGTATCCGTTCTCAGTTGTTGTCGGATGCTCATTCGTCCCCAGTTGGGGGTCATTTTGGTTTTCAGAAGTCTTATGCTCGTCTTAAGGATCATTTCTATTGGCCATCCCTTAGGAAAGAGCTTGTTGTACTTATTCGTACCTGTCCTTTCTGCTTACGTAATAAGTACTCCCGTGCTAAGTCCGCTGGTTTGCTTCAGAGTTGGCCTATTCCTCACCGCCAGTGGACTGATATTTCTATGGACTTCATCATTGGCCTTCCCCGCACCCGTCGTGGTCACGATTCATGTATGGTGGTAGTTGACAGGTTCTCGAAACAGGCACATTTCATACCCGTCCGCAGTACTATCACAGCAGAGTAGTGTGCACGCTTGTTCCTTTCAGAGATATTTCGCCTACATGGGTTTCCTCGTACTATCCTATCTGATCGGGATAGTAAGTTTACATCATTGTTCTGGACAGAGCTTATGCGTATATTGGATGTACAACATTTTATGGGGTCTGCTTATCATTCTACTTCTGATGGGCAGTCTGAGGTCCTTAACATGATCCTTGAGGATTATTTGCGCCATTTTGTTACTCCTTCAGGGAAGGATTGGGATCAGCACTTATGTTTGGCAGAGTATAGCTATAACAGCTCTGTTAGTACCAGCACCGGCGTTGCACCATTTTTATTACCTCATGGTTATGCACCTCTTTTACCTGGTATTCCTCTTTCTCCCGAGGATACACCTGTGACACAGTCTTCATTTCTATCAGGTGCTCGCGAGCTTATTCTCCAGGCCAGTTCCCATTTGCAGCAGGTCCAGCAGCGTTATCAGGCTTCAGTTGATCGTCATCGACGTCATGTTGAGTTTCATGTTGGTGATATGGTATATCTACGCCTACGGTTTGCACGTCATCATTTTATTCAGGGCCATGCTTCTACTGAGAAGCTTGCACCACGTTATTATGGGCCTTATTGTATATTGGAGGTTCTTAGTCCAGTTACATATCGTCTTCAGCTTCCTGCTTCCACACGTGCCTGTGATATATTCCATGTCAGTTTATTACGTGTTGCTATTGAGGATGATGCTCCTCGTGATGCTGAGTTTCCTACTGCACCGGATCTCTTTCCTTTATTACCTGCTGCTATCCTTCAGGTGCGTTTGCATCATAGTCGACGCCGCCGACAGATTCAGTTCCTAGTCCAGTGGGATGGTCGTCCTGTTGAGGAGGCCACATGGGAGCCTATTGATGTCTTTTATCATACACCGTCACTTGCGGATCAGGCTCGTGCTCTTGCCGCACTTGTTGATTCCTCTACATCAGCTGTTGCTCCAGTTGTTACTACACCAGATGCTGTTCCAGTTGATCCTCCAGGGCTTGTTGTTACTTGATCCAGTCCTTTATGGCAGTTGGGTCTTATTTTTGTGTCGGGGAGAGTTATGGACTCGGCTCATTACATTCGCCATGTCCATTTACATTTACTTTACTTTATGCATAGGCAGGCTTTGGGCCCTTTTTAATTCATTATTTGACATTTAGACTATATGGTTGGCCTTGGGCCCTATTATTGACATTTAGACCATATTATTGGCCTTGGGCCCTATGATTCACTATATTGGTTATTTGGTCATATTACTGAGAGTGGGGGCCTTCTTGGAGGGCACACTATTTTCCCTCTCAGTTTGGCCCTAGCCACTGGAAGCTTCCTTTTAGGGCTTCCTCTTGGCTATAAGTAGGGATTCTGTGTCATTTGTTACTTGGCTTATGATATGATCTTCTTCTTTAGTCTCTTTAAGCAAATGCAGATATTCTACAAACCTTCCTTAGCAAATGGAAGAACATTCATGCTCTTAAATAGACCCCTGACCATTTGCAAGCTATTGAGGCCAGTCTTTCCTTAGGGCCTACGGCCTATAAGTGGTGGTTAAATCTCCAGGAGACTGGGCAGACTCCCCGGTCATGGAAAGCTTTTGAAGACGCTTTCCTAAGAGAATTCCTATCAGAAAATGAACTTGATAGAGCCTGGGAAGCCTGGGAAAGAACAGTAATGGACAAGTCCCTCATCCAATATATCTCGCAGTATCGAGAAGCAATTTTAAAAATTAAAAATATGGATGATTATTAGAAAATCAGGGGATTTGTCCGTGGCCTCAAAGATGAATATAAAGTAGAGGTCCAGAGAAACTCGCTTACTACCCTCGAGCAAGTTCTCAGATATGCTCAAATCTATGATGATTCAGTGGGTAGGAAGAGGGCGAGACAACAGCCACTTTCTGAGCAGCCGCCTCAGAAAGACTTTCAATTTAAAAAGAAATTTTTAAAAAGAAAGAATCAAGATAAATTTAAAAGTGAAGCTCCTCAGAAACGCCCTTCCCTCATACAGCACTTAAGACCAGATGATTTTGAGAAAGCCAAAGAAGAACGTTTGTGCTTTGTGTGTATGGGCAAGGGACACACAATCAGACAGTGTCCCAAGGGGCCTTTCACTAAAAAGGATAAGAAAGATAAGAAACAAGTTCATCTTGTTCAGACTGTAAGTTTTCCCAGTGACTCGACAGCTTCCGAGATCAAAGTGTATCATGAAGATCATGAACACTGTTGCCAGCTGACCTCTGCAATGC
Source organism: Diphasiastrum complanatum (assembly GCA_029204225.1). NCBI lineage: Eukaryota > Viridiplantae > Streptophyta > Lycopodiopsida > Lycopodiales > Lycopodiaceae > Diphasiastrum > Diphasiastrum complanatum. The sequence continues at coordinate 101,401 of MU831648.1, forward strand.
TAGCGAGACCCTTCAGCTTTGGGCCGCATGACCTAGTACGTATACATGGGAAAGTTGGTAACCAGTCAGTAAGAGTTATGGTTGATGATGGGGCAACCCATAATTTCATCAACTACACCCTGGTTAAAAAGCTTAAACTACCAGAAGTACCTAGTCAGCATAGGTACATAGTTTCATTAGCTAAGGGTGAAGATAAAAAAATATGGGAAACTATGGTTAGTAACTTAAATCTTGGTATTCAGCGGTACCAAGATGAAATAAACTTTCAGATAATGCACCTGGATCGCACAAACATTGTTCTCGGGAGAGATTGGCTCTACAATTTAGGACCTTCCCTCCACAAAAACTATCAGGAGAACACCCTCAGCTTTCAGCATAAAGGCCGAGAGATCCAGTTGCATGGGGAGCATGATGTTCCCAACAGTCCTATTGTCTGCAGTTCAGAGCTCTGTCAGCTAATCGGAGACGAAGACCATCAGGTATTCTTATGTGACTTTCAGTTTATTCCTGAAGTTTCTATTTCCAGTTCTATACAGCAGAAAATCAGTAAATTAGAAACTTTATTGTCTAAATCTAAAGATGTTTTTCTTGAAGATTTACCGCATGGTTTACCACCTAGCAGAGAGATAACTAGGCAGCTAACAGATTATCTTGGGAAAGGCCAAATTTAGACCTGTAGTTCACCATGGGCCTCACCAGGCCTTTTGGTGAAAAAGAAAGAGGGGTCTATGTGTCTTTGCGTAGATTACAGAGCCCTCAATAAAGTCACAATAAAGAATAAATATCCTATGCCTCGGGCAGACGAGTTGTTTGATCAACTCGACGGGGCTAAGTTTTTCAGTAAAATAGACCTCAGATCGGGATATCATCAAGTCCGTATAAAGTCGGAAGATGTCTCGAAAACAGCTTTTAGGACTCGTCATGGTCATTACGAGTTTAAGGTGATGCCATTTGGGCTCACTAATGCTCCAGCCACCTTTATGACCTTGATGAACAGTGTCCTCAGACCATACTTGGGTAAGTTTGTAGTCGTATTTTTAGATGACATCCTCGTCTACAGCAAAACAAGGAAGGAGCATCTAAAACACCTTAGAAAGGTGTTTCGACTGCTCAGAAAGCATAAGCTTTATGCTAAACAATCCAAGTGTGAATTCTTTGTTGAAGAAGTAGCATATTCGGGTCACATTTTCTCGTCAGATGGGATTAAGATGGACCCGAATAAGGTTAAAGCCATACTCAGTTGGCTGAGACCTCAGAATATTTTGGAACTTCAGATCTTTCTTGGTTTGGCGGGATATTACAGACGATTTGTCAAGGAATATGCTCAGATAGCAGTTCCCATGACAAATCTTCTTAAGGGGAAGGGAAAGGAGTTCATTTGGGAGTCCGCACAGCAGGAGAGCTTTGATGCTCTCAAAACAGCCTTAGCCACAGCACCAGTTTTAAAGGTCGTCGACCCCAATCAGCCATTTGTGGTCGAGATAGATGCTAGCGACTTTGCAGTAGGTGCTGTGCTAACTCAGAGTGGACGACCGGTTGCGTTCGAGAGTAAAAAACTCGAGCCAGCTCAGACTAGGTACAGTGCCTATGAAAAGGAACTCTTTTCTATAGTCCATGCCCTTAAGACTTGGAGGCATTATTTGTATGGTGCCAACTTTGAGGTCCCGACAGACCATGAGAGTCTCCTTTGCAATCAACCTGAGCTTAGAGGTCAGAAAGCCCATTGGGCAGAGTTGATGCAAGAGTTTGGCATGTCTATCAGATATAGACGGGGAAAATTCAATACAGTAGCAGATGCCCTTAGCAGAATGCCTATGATAAACGATCTGAGTTTTACTCAGATTCGTAATGAGTTACTCGAGTCCTTGAGAGGGAAATGCCAGCATGATCCATTCTTCTCTACTATCTGGAACTCAGTCCAGAGCAGACACTTACAGACTCCAGGACCAGTTCCCGGGGCTGGTGCCAGTTCATCCAAGAATACGGCAGCTTCCGTTGAGGATGATGATGATGAGTCCGAGTATACGTCGTCAGATGACGTTGAGGATTCTGAGCCTGTATTACCCAAGCAAACCCCAATGGTTGAGGGTCAGTTGACTCAAGGATTCAAATGAAAATAGTATTCCATTCAAGATGAGTACTTGCTCTATAGAGATAGAGTATGTGTCCCCAATTCAAAGGATTATAGGCAGCAAGTCCTATATGAATGTCATGACAATCCTAGTGCGGGACACCCAGGCATACAGAAGACCTATGAGCTTCTTCGTAGGCAATTTTTTTGGCCCAGTATGAAAAAGGACGTCCAACAGTATGTAACCAGTTGCCAGAAATGTCAAGTAAACAAAGCAGAGCGTTTAAAGGTAGGAGGGTTGTTGCAGCCCTTAGAAATACCAGCTGGTAAATGGGAGAGTATCTCCATGGATTTTATAGTAGGCCTGCCTAAAACCCAAAAGGGCAATGACGCTATATGGGTCACAGTTGACCGTCTAACCAAAATGGCTCATTTTATTCCGACCAAAACAACCGTTAGAGCTCCAAAGTTAGCGAGGTTGTTTGTAGACGGGCTATTTAAATTGCACGGTCTACCTTCCGGCATAGTTAGCGACCGGGACAGTAAGTTTACTGGAAATTTTTGGAGGGCAGTATTCCATCATCTCCATACTAAACTTAATATGCGTACCATCGACCATCCACAGACGGACGGTCAAACAGAGAGGGTAAATCAGGTGCTGGAGGATATGCTTCGTGCATACGTCAGCAAGAGGCAGACTTATTGGGAAGAGTATCTCTCAATATTAGAGTTTGCTTACAACAGTACCAAACATTCAGCTACGGGATACAGCCCATTTATGCTGATGTACGGTTTTCAGCCACCCTCACCCACAGCTGTAGGGTTTAAACAAGAAAAAGTTGAAGCAGCCAGAAACTTTTTAGAGGACCTAAACCAGATGATAGAACATGCTAAGCGTAGCATTAGGCAGTCCCAGGATCGAGCCAGGCATTATGCAGATCCACACAGACGGGATGTGCAGTTCTCCACTGGTGAGAAAGTCTACTTGAGAGTCCCAGTCGACTCTAACACCCTCAAATCAGGAGTGTGTGCTAAGTTGTCTCCAAGGTATTGTGGTCCCTTTACCATCAGTAGGAGACTAGGCGAGGTCACCTATGAACTAGAACTCCCACACAACAATAAGGTTTTTCCAGTCTTTCATGTAAGTCAGTTACGAAAAGCCTTAGCCAGATCAAAAAATCTGGTAGGGGACAGTGTTCTAGTTCTCCCATTGGATCCGCAGCAACCTCCACATGAACCAGAGGAGATTCTTGATAGTAGAGAGACGCAGACTCGTCGTACTCTATACCGAGAATATCTGGTTAAGTGGAATGATCAGCCTGTTGAGAATGCCACTTGGGAAGCCTTCGCAAGATTTCTCCAGACTTTGTCTTAGAGGACCAAGACGGTTCTTAAGGGGGAGGGAGTGTTACGAGCTCGTGACCAGTGCCGAACCCTAGAGAACACAGATAGGTCAGATACCACAGTCAGGGTCGTGTCCAGCGTACACGACCAACAGGGCAAGACAGTGTGAGTAGTGTGCCCCAGCACGGTCCATAGCCATGGCGGGCCTAACACAGTCTAGGGACCCTGTCAGCAGGATAGGGCTCCCAGTTGGGTCCCGACGTGCAGTCGGCCACGTCAGTGACACGTGGCCGACACTTGGCAGTTGCATGTTACCAGTCCTCACACTGGGCTAGGAGGGGCTTACTCTATATCAGGGAGTAGGCAAGGTTGGGTGGATCAGTTAGTGTTTGCCCTACTGTGGTGTTAGGATCTATTACATGATGTGTGATGTTGCTCTTGAATCAGTGACTACATTGTAGTCTTGTTCAGTGTAGCTTGTTGAAGCTTTATCAAGTATTGTGAAGGCTTCATCACCTCTATTTGCATCTTTGGATGACTCTACAACATTTGCTTTCTTAGCTTTGTTCTTTCTTTTTGGGTTGAATCTGCAATCGTATGCAGAGTGCCCCTTCTTCTTGCAGTGCATGCAAGGTATTGCTGGATTGAACCAGCATTTGTTGGCTGTATGGCCTGGTTTGTGACAGTGATCACAGGAAGAAGATTGTTGATTATCATTGCCTCTGCTTGAAGACTTTGTGCTCGTCTTGTCGAATCTGGGCTTGTTCTTGTTTTTCTTCCTTCCTTTTGTGAAGAGGGCTTTCTCTTGATCACTGTTTCCTTCTCCTTTGTCCCTCATCAGTCTCTCATCAGCGACAAGACTGATTGCTTTGTCAAATGTCATATCTGGTAGACTCAGTATGAGCATTCTCAACGGCTGATAGGACGCAGGTAGAGATTTCATGAAGTACATCAGCTGTTGTGGTGCTGGGACCTGGTGTTCCTGACTGATGCAACGAGTTGAGCGAAGATCGTTCTGATCTTCTCAACGTGTTGATCTAACTGGTTGCCATCCCATCGTATGAATTGCAGCTGATTGTGAAGATGCATCTCTGAAGCTGCAGTCCTCACTTCGTACTTCTGTTTTAGTCTTTCCCATGCTGCATGGCTGCTTTCGCAGTCTTCAATCTGCATGAGTAGATCTTCATTGATGGACAAAATGATGATCGCCATTGCACACTCATCCTTTCTAATCAATGTTTCATGGGCGCGTTTCGTACGTTGTTTCGTACACGTTTCGAAACGCGTATGAAACGTTTGGTTCAGGTTCGAAACGGGAAATTTTTTTAGGGTTTTTTTTTTCTTTTGAAAATGTGTTTTTGAGGGTTTTTGGGGTTTACAGATGTCATAGAAAGTCCAGTAACAAGTAGATACATCCAATTTCATGAGAATGCTCTAGAGAATGCAATTTCAAGAGGAGAAGCTGTATATGGTGACTATGGTCACTTTCCTCAATCAATTATTGATACTGTCATGGATAGGTTATTAGGTTGCGAGAATCTGTTCATGCCCATTGCCAGTACATACTACAAAGCTTATGGCGTGGTTTTTGGGGTTTACAGATGTCATAGACAGTCTAGTAACAAGCCCAATTTCATGAGAATGCTCTAGAGAAATTAGAATACAATTTCAAGAGGAGAAGCTGTGTATGGTGATTATGGTCACTTTCCTCAGTCAATTATTGATACTATCATGGATAGGTTATTAGGTTGCGAGAATCTGTTCATGCCCATTGCCAGTACATACTACAAAGCTTATGGCACAATTTCAGAAAAAAAAAAAATTGGTTTTTTTTTTTTTTTTTTTTCGGTCGTTTCGAACACTGAAACGGCGTTTCAAAACGAGGTCGTTTTGTACGTCCCGTTTTGAACGCGTTTCAGCATTCGAAACGCGTTTCGAGAAAACACTGTTTCTAATCCATTGAGCTCTCTTCGGGTCTCCCCCTGGAGGCTGCACCTTGGTGAGTTTGGTCACCAACCAGATGCCTTCGCCCTTCAGAAGTGTTTTGATTTTGAATTTCCATATCCTGTAGTTTCCGCCATCAAGACTAATTGCTATTCTTGTCTAAATCGTTGTAGCCATGGTATCAGAGCTGTGAGGTTATCACAACTGATATCTGAACGAATGGATTTGTTTCGCGAACAAATTGTTTTCATTTGGTTTTCTTACGCGGAAGCTTGCAGGATCCTAGGCATGCGACTACAGACTACAAACAGAAATCATTCTAGCAATCAAGACAGCGGAAAATCAGAGAGATGGACAAGAGAGAGAGAGCAACTGTATTATCAGCTTTAGTTTTTAGAGCGAGATGATCAGTATCTCGCTCGTTGGCGGCCTGACACTCCTGCTCTATTGCTGTGTTTTACTCGTTGGTAGACTTTCATGCACAACTACTTCGTTTCACTATTTTTTCTATTCTTTTCGCTCACTATTCTCTCTCTCTTTTCTGTTGATCCAGAATTTTTGTTTATATCTCCACTGTGTGGAGTTTACAAGATAGCTAAACAGAGAATCACAAGAGTAGCTAACACTATTCAACTAGTTAGGTACTCTCTGTTATTGCTAATTGTTTCAGATGAGCGTGAAGTTCAAGACTCCACGCCCATTGAGCTGCCAGCTGGCCCGCGAAAGGTTTTCCTTTGTTTTCTTTTCGTTTTGTGTCGTGTCGTGTCTTTTCGTCCTGGAGGCATGTTTGACTTTTGCAAATCATTCGACCTTCGAGTTTCGCTTTGCTTCGTGTCTTAGGGTTTTCGAGGTACGTTGACTTTCGCGAATTGTTTGCCATTCGACCTTCGCTTCGTGTCGCTTCGCTTCATGTCGTGGCAAAGTTGCAGGAGTTGACAATTTCTGACATTTACAGAACATCTGATTAATTACAAAACATTTACAGAACATCTAATTAATTACAGGAAAATTTACAGATCAGATTGATTACAGAACATTTGATTAATTACAGGAAAATTTACAGATCAGATTAATTACAGAACATCTGATTGTTAAATATGTGATTGATTAATATCTGATTTGTTATTGATTAGTAATTACATAATACTAAACAAGATGGTTTTGGTAATTAATTCTGATAGATAGCAAAAGAAGGGCATCTAAAAAAAAATTAATTAATTAACTATACGGTTCACCACGGTTCCAGCTAAAATTTTCTGAGAACCGTACGGTTCTCAGAACCGTGGTGAACCGTACACGGTTCATTAATTCTATGGAAACAATAAATCAGCTCCACATGTTTAGCATGTACTTTCTCTCGAGCAAAATGGAATTGGATTTCAATGTGTTTAGTCCTAGAATGAAATGAGAGCAAGTTGAATGCAGCTGATGTTATCGATAAGTGGTAGTTGGATAATGATGTTTGAAGTTCAGATCTTGTAAGAGAACCTTTAGCCAAATGGCTTCTTTGGTTGCACATGTTGCTGGTACATATTTGGCTTCAATTCTGGACAGTGCAATCAATTTTTTGCTTTCTGCTGTTCCATGAAATAGGTGCAGAAGCTAGATAGAAGCAATAACCAGAAGCTAACTTCTTGGTATCTAATCTGCTCTCCAATCTGGTGTGCTTATTTGCACCCATAGAGAGCTTTATGAATCTTACACACTCGATCTTGAAGACTTCAACGACATAGCCTTGTTGCATGTCAATATCTTCATGGATGTAACCATTCAAGAGTGCAATATTTACATCTATTCGATATACGTAAATGTCTTTTGCTGTTGGAATTGCCAACAAAGTTCAAATAGATGCAAGTTTTACAACAATTTCCACTTATCAGATTCCACATTAGACAATGCATCTTGAATAGTGAGAGGTTCCTCGACTACTATCCAGAAAGCCCGAGGAATGAATCTGCTTTGAAAAAAAACGTTATAGAACTTTTTCCAGTTTCCAATAACTTCTTATGAAAGCACAAATCAGAATTTGAAAATAGAGTATGTCCACATTAAGATTCAAATTCATATTTGCCATAAGATATCCAATATGTCCCAATCCCATGCTGGAATCCAATACTCTATATTCGATTATAAGAATGCAAAAGAGCTTGACCAATCATGTCAAAGAAATTGCAAAAACCGAATTCATAAAAGCTTCAACCAATGTTTCAGTTTACCACTTTCCAAGAGCTTCACAATCAATTTGCTGCAACACATTATAGTGCACTTACCTTGCAACAAATTTCCTCTTCAAAAGAAACTCAAAGAAGTGGTTGAACCCAAACATGACAGGATGACCCTCCAGGCTCCCAGAGTCCTAGAGCAAATTTAGGAAATCTAAGACCGAGTCCCCGACTTGTGGTGAGCTATTCATGCAGTCACAAGTCATGAGCTAGCTTTGGAGCTTGAGTCAAATCCTAGACAGCTCTTGGGACACACGTCCATGAGTTGAGTTGATTTTGTTAGGCTTAATCCAACACTGTAATCTTGGTGTTTTATTTGCATTCATTTATCTTGTAAAGTTGTGCCTGCTTGAGAGAAATCAAACTCTAGACCTCTACGTGTGGGCAATCAACATGTTGCATTTTGCAAACTGATCTAATTCATATTGACACTTTTAATAATCAATAAATGCCAGTATGACATCGATATGTGATGAATAATGATAATGAAGGCCATGATGATAACATACTTGCATTGAGATTGGCAGAAAATCTTCTATTTGTAGCAAGATATCATATAAAAAAAGAAGTTGAAATATGATAATTAGTGCCTAATGAATGTTAGTAGTAAAAAGATAATCGACAAAGGCACCTTCAAAGGTGATGCAGATTGGATATTGGAGGTAGCTTGATGTTTACTAGTTGTAATATCCCAACACATAAATAGCCAATTGATGAGAACTTTCTCCTTTTTGGAAGAGCAAGACCATGTGATGATAACCCCCACCCACACATTATTTGTCACTCCCAAGCATCATCACATGACTAGGTAGAGACATGCATGTATAATTGGACCCATTTTATGTTTTCTTTAGTATTGCCTCTAACAAAATATATTGTGCACAAAATGATGCCAATGCAAAGTAGCTATTGGTATAATGAAACAAAAATCATCCCACAATCATCACATTGAGGGGGCCATATAGAATTTGTGTTGCCCCTAGCTCAATGGTATTTTAATCCCACATGCCTTAATATAGTAAGCACATCAGGTAAGGTTACAAAGATCCAAACACCTTCTATGACATGTCTTAAAAATCTCTTGGCTAGTCTCTTTTCTATGTTAACGAGGCTAGTTATAAAAATTTTTTCGGCAAGGGAAGAAATAAAGTGGTTTTAGAACATGAACTTCCATTGATTTTCTTGTGGAGGTTTAGCCCTTGAATGCTGAAAATTGTCCTCCAAGTTATAGATGCACAAAAACACGTTTCGGAAACCGCGTTTCTGAGAAACACGTTTCTCAGACCAGAATTGTACAATTTTTTTTTTTTTTTTGGAAAAATAGTTTATGGCTGAAATTTTTTAGGGGATCAATGGTCAAACCAGCGTTTTGCCTCTCAAAAGTGCAGTAGATGGGGCACAAACAAATCTTATTTTCAATAGCTATTTGGTTGTTATTTGCTCCGGTTTTCAATAAATGCTCAGGGGGTTCGGGGATTTGGGCTAGAGGTTAAATTTCAATTTTTATCCTTGACAGAACCCAACATGGATTATGCACCTGAACTGGACCATCCTGCACCCGAAACAGTCGGCAAACTACACAATAATGATGCTGTTAATTAGAGCTTTCAACTTATACCCATATTGCCCAAGAAAAACAAAAAAAAAAAATTAACAAAAAAAAACTTTTTTGGAATTTTTTTGAAATTTCAAGAAATGCGTTTCTGAACGCGATTCTGAAACGCGGTTCAGAAACGCTGTGCATCTAGGCTCCAACTCTCAAAAAAAAGATGAAAAACTAGTAGTATCCAAGGAGAGTTTGTTGGGTTTTCCGTGCGTGGCCATCTAACGGTGAAATGTGGCTAAAACATAACAATGAAAATGGTGTGTGCCTGGTGTGACTTGTATATTCATGTGAATTTACTTAAAACTAAATGTAATCTCTGCTATTTAAGGATTTTCCAAAAGCTAAATAGTCAAATTGAGAGAGTCATTTAGTTCCTGAGACTTCTAATATAAGCAAGAAAAAAAGATCATGGCAACTAGATAAGATTTGGATCTTAGCCGTTTGATTTGTTGGATGATTGTTCTCTCAAGCACATCAGTACCCACTAGCTGATGTAATGAATGAGCCTCCTTCCCACCATGGGCTCCTCTTTTAAGTTTCTTACTTGCCTTTCTTATTTTGGGTCACACATGCTCCTAAATGGTTGGCCAAGCCATTGAACAAAACTTTGTGTTTTGGCCTAAGTGAAAGGTGTGGTGACTACTGATAGCAACCCCCATGACTCATCATGTCTCGGTGACCAATAGTGATGACAAATGGTCCCAGTAAGTGTGTTTTCGCTCAGGGAGTAACTCTATTAGTAGATGCACAAGCATCTCACCTTTCATGTGGGCATATGACTATTCTGTAACCCTCCCAAATTTCCTTCAGCCCCTGAGGATATCCCTGTTACATTATCAGCTTTTCTTAGTGATTCAAATTAGTGTATCTTGGAGACTTCACATCGTGTGGAATGCATACAATACCAATAAAAATCTACTGTTAAATGTCGTAAGCATTTTTTTGTTTTTACAACAAGATGTCTTTTAATGCCTATATTTTGGTTGCCAAGGCCAATGTCTTACTGAAAAGCTTGCCACTGTTATGCTCCTTTCAAAATCTTGCAAAAGTTTAGCCATGTAACATACCCATCGTAGCTTCTGACACTATCACCACATTTTCCATGCTACTTTGCTCTGTTCTTCCCTTTATCCAGGCAAGCCAATTAATCTTGAGCTTTCTATTGATCTTAGACTCTTTCCCAAGACCATGTGAATTCTTTTAAAATAAAAAAGATTTAGATGTACTATGTGTCTTGAAGCACCAATGAACTCAAGTAGTAGTCCAGTAGCTACTCTTTGCTTTGCATAGTCATGCTCCTCCATAGCCCACATTGAGGCCAATTTTTTGAGTTGGTGAGTGTTATGGACACAACCCATACGTGAAGACTCACAATTGTTTTTGGCGCCATTATATTGTCATTGTTATTTCCAAGTTAGCAGCATATAATCTTAGTACTCTTAGTTTAACTTCAAACTCTCTCCTTCCCTTATTTTGGTGATTTTGGTCATTTGAACAAGTATAGAAGCGAAAGACTCTCATGAGCTAGTTGATTCATTTGGTTTTTTGAGCACTTAGTTTGGAGAGTTTTATTAAAGATCTTTGAAGAAAATCTACTTGAGCTATCGGCAGTTCACAATTTCTATTCATTCTAGATTGCTTTGTGAATGTCATTTGTTGTTTTATGCTTCATTTGAAGAAAAAACCTGAGATTGAATTCATAAAAAACGTGGCAATATCTAGATATTTTGAAAACTTCAACTGTGGCAGGCTAAAAATCATGTTGCACCATTAAGAGACAGAAGACCAACGTCTCTGTCAAGAGATTTTCTCTCAAAAGAACAAACCATTGTGAATTTTGGTCTTTGTTTGGGAAAGGTAGAAAAGAGAAGCCAATTTAATATATTGCATAGTTGAAGACATGAAGGTTACTTAGCGAGATGATTAGTACAACTCAATGTCACATTTTTAGTGTTCCTGATGAAAGATCACTAGGGGAGAGAGTAGGCAAGTTAATAGCCATATGAATATGTCAATTATATGTGAAATTATTTTACCTAAAGCCTGCTCTTTCTATCGATTCAGAATAAAAGCAGCAAACATTACATTTAGTTGCTCTCCACATGTTGACTAGCCAAATGTATTAGATAAAAGAAACAATAATGTGCTGTGGAGATTCAGCATTGTTGGCTTATTGTTTTTTCTCTCCCTTAGTCAGTGCCACAATGTTAACCATGAATTTGCTTATGTTGACACTCATCCATGTCATAAGAAATGGCACCAAATAACAAAAATACTCCGAGAAAAGTTTTTTGCATAGTCTCGTAGATCTTAGGTATAAAATTGTTTTGAGCATAACATTGGGGTTCTGAAAATGGGGATGGGCACCTAGCAATTTTTATAGTGAGTCTTTGTGGAGATTCAAGGTATCCAAGAGGAGAAGATACGTCACTACAAAATAAGCCTCAAAGACAAAGAAAGGCCACACATTTTGGAGCTGCATCCAGATCCCAAGCCAAAAAAGACCTTCAGGTTTCTACAAATGGATTGTCCTAAGTAATTAGATTACTTTAGTGCGATATAACTTTGATAATCACATCTACCTAGACATGACTCTTTTAGATCATTGAAATCTGACTACTAGCTACTATTGCTTCCTTTCACAGATGCATGTTCCGTTCCGGATCGCGATCCGGAACGCGATTCGGGAATTCCAAAGTTTTTGGAAAAGTTGCCAATATGGGTATCATGTGAAAGGATATCAAAAAAGCAATTATTATGCAGTTTCAGATGGCTGCATTCATAAAAAATTTAGACATCACAGATCTGCAAATATTTGCTTTTGCATTCACAGATCTACATTCATCAGAAATCTGGACATCAGTAGATCTGCAAACCATGGGCATAAGAAAGACAAAATTAGATCTTCATTTCAATAGCAAAAGCAGCGGACATCGGAAAAAATTTTGCAAATTTTTTTGCGATCCGGGACCATGTTTTTGGTCCCGGATCGTTTTTGCAGCGGATCGCAATCCGCTGCAACTGAGCTTCCTTTCCAAGCGGTTTTAATCTTACCTGTAAAGTGTGCAAGCTTTGCTAAATATCAGATCTGCTGGTTTTCCTAAGTCAAAGTGGCTTCTACTTTACCTCATGCTAATAAGGTCTTATGCTTCAATCAGTGGGGCAGAGGTAGCAATTTACGCAGAAGGTCCTGTTGAAGACTTAATGTTTTACATTCAAGATCTTTGTGAGAAGGTATGTAAGTTTTAAATGCTGAAGGATGTGTGACACTTATCTTTTGTTGAACCATATTATGTAGCTATTTAGTTGAGCTTTAACAGCTAGTTGTTCTTTCATTTGCAGATCTCCATACTGCAGCTAAGTGTAAGTTTCAGCTTGTGACTTCGCATGATTTCTTCTGCTAGCTGAATATTTAAGATAGAATATCATACCTGGTATTTTCTTATTTTGTTAGACACTCAGGCTAATTTATTTTGTCACAGAACATCTACCTTGAACTCTGCTTGGCAAATTTTTGGGAATCCTCTCGATTTCATAACAATGAGACTGCGATACTTTATGCTCCGGTTATAGTCGAAGAAATGTCTATTGAGCAGCTTAGTAAGGGAACCATTGACTACATCAGCAAATTCATCTACAAATACCCTTGCGGATCACAAGAAGATCATGTTTTTAGGTTAGGCATCTACGCAGCATAGTCTCTCTCTCTCTCTCTCTCTCTCTCTCTCTCTCTCTCTCTCTCTCTCTCTCTCTCTCTCTCCCTCCTGCTTAAAGGATATGAGAACACTTGAAAGCTTCATAATTAAAGCTTCCATGCATTCAAAAGTTTCATGAGTCCTTGAAAGATTTTTCATATGTCATTTTTCATTCGTATCCAGATTGCTTACATGCACAGTTTTGTTATACATAACAAGCTATTGTGGTCATGTTAGAGTTTTATTTGGTCCCATAGACCGTTAGTCTCAAAGGACATTAGCAAAGATATTGTAATGTATTCTATTTTCTGTGTGTGGCTAAATTGAGCCCCGTCAAAAACCTAACCTTAGTTTGATAGGTCAAAGCAAATTACAAAATGGCCAATAAAACCATCCAAAAAGCCACTAGATATCAAATTTTTATCTCAAAAAAGTAAAATTAATGTAAAAGCTTGATTGAAGTAAGCCTCAAGATGCAAGTTCAGACAATTATATATGAGAGTTAAGTGACAGAATGCACAAAGTAGTTAATCAGAGAAGCATACATTCATACTGACATAATTCTGAATCCAATAAGACAATTGGAATTAACAAAAAACAATTAATCCAATTGTTTTGCTTTGTGAATGTTATTTGTTGCTTTATACTTCATTGGATGCCAATAGTTTACAACTAGTAGATTGATTTTGAAGTCATCAACCAATCTCAAGACTAGCATGAAAATAAAAGTCTTATAAAGGAAAGAACTAGGTTTACTTAGTCAAATTTCAATAGGAAATTCAGAGGAAAAAGATTTTGGAAATGCAAAAATAGCCATGTCTACAAATAAAAGAAACAAAGTCCATCTTAAAACAAAGAGAGTGTGAGAAATTTTTGTTGAGACCACCGATAGAGCAGCTTGATGCTTTATTAGATAGAGTCATGGCTTGTTGCTATTTAGACTTTTTTGAGCTATGAGTTATGGCCATCAATTGGTGTAGGCAACTACAGGCTCTTCCCATCTCTTAGGCCCATGCTACAGCCCTCTTTACTTTTGTTCATGATTCTTGGTTTTCTTGCTAGAATATCTATAATGACTTCTTCAACATTTCTATTCTTCAATCATAAATCTCCTTGGTAGTAAAGCATTGATATTTTATCTTGCTCCTCTAATCCTGCTAATAAACTATTAATAACCCACTGTTTTTTGGCTTAGACAAGGTCTTGGTATAGGAGAATAAAGTTGGTTCTATGCTATAGAGGTTAGGCTACCTCAAAATCTTCCTGATAGTTCTGAGATGCTCCTCCAGAGTCTTACAATAGATGAGGATATTATCTAAGAACAATACAAAAAATCTACCCAGGTATGGACAAACATATCGTTCATCATCTATTGGAATGTCATTGGAGCATTAGTCAAATCAAAAGGTAAAACTAGAAGCTCATAGTGCCTATATTGAGTTTCAAAATCATCTTTGAGACATTTTTCAATCAAATTTTAATCTGATGATGGCATGTCCTTGGATCAACCGTGTTGAAGTATTTAGCTCCACACAATCAATCTACAAGGTCATGCAACCTAGGAAGAGGATACTTTGTTTTTATGGTTAGCTTATTTGGATCTTTGTTATTGACACACATGCGCCTGTTATCGTCCCTTTTACTCTTTAATCTATATACAAGGTCATCCAACCTAGGAAGTGTTCCTTTGTAATTGACACACATGTGCATGTTATCGATCCTTTTCTCTTTAATTTATATACAAGGTCATCCAACCTAGGAAGTGTTCCTTTGTAATTGACACACATGTGCATGTTATCAATCCTTTTACTATTCAAAAGCATTATTGATCCTCATGCGACTTATTGGGTTACTCCTATATCTACCTTGCCCTTTTATCTTCTTTTTTCAAGATAAACTGATATGGTTGCCGAAAGATGGATTGAGTATCCAGAAAGAGCTCTATCATATTGGTCTAGTTATGAGCGCATCAATTTAGCATGATTAGCATGAAAGGTAGCAAATGGCATTCATAAAAGCGGTAATCATTCACAAGCATTTTGCCACAAAAAAGACTAATGAAATCAATGGCCGTGATAGCTCAGGCAAATCTCCAATACGAAAATGGAACCAAGGGCTCTCCTACAAAGAGCTCAAGACTCTAATCCCCTAACTAACAAATGAATTAGCCTTAATGGCTATTTTAACTAAGCGAATGCCATCACCCTTCGATTGACTTGGAGGGAAATATGAAAATCCAAATATTAGGGCCCAAATTAGGAACCATGTAAAATAGTGTTTTGGGGCTTGTCAAATATAACAAAATGTGCATGTTCACTAATAATGGCCAAAATAGAGAAGTATGGACTATGTGTGATCATAACACTCCCCAAATTTAAAAAACATTGGCCTCACTTCTATGCTTAAAGAATGACTAAAGCTAAAAACTAGGAGAAAGGCCCCAAGCAATAGTTGTGGTAATAGCCAATCACAAACAAATGTGACAACAAAACTATTAGAAAATGGGTCAACCAAATGGATATATTTAAGGAGAGAACATAAATCGTCACAACAAATATTCCAAAAGAAACACATGAAAATCCGCAAAGCATAGTACATCAGCCATATATCATGCCCTAAATAGATCGCTAATGTAACGGTCATTATGACACTATTGTAAAACAATAATAATTCAAATGTAGATGCAAGACATAAAGAATCTGAATAATGTTATAAGTCACTCAGTGCATTCTGATAGGCCAAGAATGCCATGAGAAAGTGTCGCATGCAGGATCTCCACAAATCACATATCCAAAGCCAATTGATCATTGGAGACCAAGCATTAGGTAGCAATTAGGAATGTCAAGGAACCTGAAGTATAAATAGCTCACCTTTGTTGGAAGAAGGAAAGGATGGTCGATAGAGAAATGGCTACATTCTATAGATGCACTATCGGGCTCTGCGGAATAATCTTTCTCCTAATGTATGACTACGCCTATCAAATTCGAACAAAACTATCGCGACTATTGCCACGTTCAAATTCTAAGTGATTCTAACTTTGAAATTATCAGAATCTGTTAGATTGATTTCGTAGACAAACATAATAGAATAAACACTGCTGTATTGAAATATTTGATACGTCAGACAAACTATAACAAAACGTAATCAGATTACAAATAGAACAGAGAAGCTTTCGATCATTCTGACATAACACTGAACGCGATAAAACTATATGATCAATTTAGTAAATAGCATGTACAAATTAGAAGAATCATAAGCACAAGACAATAGCGGATGCAACTTGCAAAAACTGTTATGGCAAGTTGTTAGCTTCAGAACAAGTCGAAACAAGTTTTGTTTACATTTGATAGTTCAAACACCTTCGATACTCTTTGTCAAACCCAACTGTTAGCCATTCTCGTGTATTTTTGCAGATTGTGTAAAAACATGAGTAAAACTGTAAAATTGGATAGATGACTGGATGTAGATTAAAGATCGATTATTCGGATAAATCCAACACTCCCCCTTAATCTGAATCCATGAATGCCTTGATCTTCAAACTTAGTTCTGCACAAAAGCTTTTGTGTGCATCCAAGCTTAGTGCCTTCGTGAAAATATTTGCTGTCATGTCTCGCGTTCGACAGTACTCCAAGCTAACCTCTTTGTTGAAACTTTACTTCCGACACGTGATACTTGATTTCCATGTGCTTACTCATGGAATGAAACTTGGGGTTGGCTGATCTTTGAGTATCACAATAGACGATTGTCGAAGCATTCTGCTTCAGAAAAACGTCCGATAGTAAGTTTCGCAACCACATTGCTTCCTTTGTTGCTTGAGAGGCAACGATATACCTTGATTCTGAGGATGATAGAGCTATTGAGGTTTTCTTGGGATTGTTCCATGAATTCGGACCACCATTGAGGAAGAATGTAAATCCAGATGTGGATCTATGAATGTCTACATCTCCAGCCCAACTTGCATTCGAATACCCAATGAGTATATTGAGTTCATTGTCGATTGTTCCATAACAGATGCATTGGTCCATAGTAACTCAAATGTATCTCATAACTCTTATAAGAGTTTTGCAATGTATAATACCGGGATTAGCCATATACTGACTTAAGGAACTGACTGCAAAAGCTATGTCTGGTCTAGTATAGATCATCATGTACTAAGAGAACCTATTATCGAATGATATGGATAATAACACATTTGCTGCGTCTCATCTTTTGTCTGAGGACCATGGTTGATTATTAAGAAGGTGAGCCAAGTAGCTTATAAGCTACAACTACCTGTGGGATGCAAGGTGCATCCAATATTTCATGTTAGCAAACTGAAGAAATGTTTGCACGATTCACACCTGGTACAAATACTCTTCGCCCAACGCTTTGAAAATAATTTTGATTTCATAACTAGTACCCTACTACCATAAATAGCAACTACTTAATTTGCTACACTTATTATAAGTGGCACAACAAGGGTGAAATGGTCAATTTTGATTAGAATCGAACACAATCAATTTTAATCAAATTCTAGTAAATGGTATACCTTTTATCTGCAATAAGTGTAACAGATTTTGCATTGAAATACTCTCAATTATCCCATTCATAATATTAGGAAGGTGGAAAAACTATTTAGACTATTAAAAAAATCAAAAACTATCTGCTCTATTAAAATTTGCTAACCAGTCCAGCTACTCCTGCGAATTTCATCATAAAACTATTCTTGCTCTTCAGTTAGTGAGCCCATAACCCACAAGTTTCTACTCAATTATTGGATATAGATTCTTATTCTGAAAGTGATTATGAGTATGAAGACCAATCTGAATACGAAGATGAAGGGTATGAAGGTTAGTCAAGCCTATGCAGATAGTGACAAAGACAAGCAACATGTTTATCATAGTGAAGACCAACTTGAGTAGCATGAAGAATATAGAGGTTGCTTTTAATGCGTCAGCCAATAGCATAGTGACAATGAACCATACCAAGCAAAGTGGACAGACCTTATTCCAAAACTCTTTTTGGTCATAAAGAGTTTACCTATGAAACTTTCAAGAATAATGTAATGGCTTTGGTGACCGGAAAAGGGGAATATGGAAGCAAACTTTATTGGGCATCTGATTCAAATCTAGTGATGCGTGATGACAACAATGATGATCCTTTCACCATATTGGATTTGAAGAATCCAATTGAGAAATGTATTGCTCTAATTGTTAGAGCCCAATCCGGCCCTAGTATTCTTTGTCCATGGCAGCCTTCCACTGATTAGCATCAACATTTGACATAGCTTCTAGTACAATGTTAGGCTAGGTTCCTACACAAAATAGGAAGAAGCATTATCCATGAATCCTGATGGTGGATGTCTAGGTCAAGTCGACCTTCTTGGGATGACTTTGACCTACTGAGACTGATTGAGTTGTTGTGGCTGAAATAACTCTTCACAGGGTCGATTCTAGGGATATCTATCTTGGAGTCTGAAGTGGTAGCCAAAGGAACGTTGGCTAATTATTTCCCTTAAAATTAGAAATGGTCTTCAACATAGATTACATCTCTACTTGAATAGAATTTGTGTGACTGGATTCTAGAGCTTGTATGCTTTGGATAAGAGGAATATCTTATAAAAATCGACTTGATGCTAGTGTCATCTAGCTTCTTCCTTAATTCAATAGGGAGTTGTTAATAAGTAATGCATCTAAAGATACTAAAAAATTGAAGAGAGGGTTTTGATCCTGTCCAGACCTCATGAAGAGTCTTCTTGCCAAGGGCTTTAGTGATGCATCAATTCTGAATGTAGGCAGCAGTCGCTACCGATTTTGTCCAAAAATGTTTAGGAAGGGAGGCATGGGCCAACATGCTCTTTGCACTCTCTATGAGAGTTCAATTCTTCCTTTCGGCTACTCCATTGGATTGAGGTGAGTAACTTGTTGTAAACTGTTGTAGTATTCCATGTCTTTTGTAGAAATCTTTGAATCCATTGGATATGAATTCTCCCTCTCCATCAATACGTAGAGCGTCAATCCTTCTTGATGTCTGAGTTTCTGCAGATTTTTTGAAATGCTTGTTCTTCATAAAAGTCACAGTCCATCTAGAAAAATCATCAATCAAGGTTAGAAAATATTTAGCTCCCCTGTGAAAGAGGTCTGCATAGGTCCACAAATCTCCCTATGAACGAGCTCTAGTAAATCTTTTGAAGAGTGAGAATGGTCTGTTTTGAATAGAGTCCTAGAATGCATGCCTATAATGCAATTTTCATAGACCTAAGAAATTGATGTACTAGTATAATAATCTTGAACTATTTTAAGATTCGACATTTGCTAGATACTTTATGATTTAAATGGCCTTGTGTGAAATGCTAAAGCGGATCCAAATTTTTAGAAGTTGAAGTATAAAGAGCTTTGCTATTGGTAGAATAACAATGAATTAATCTATGGAGGTAGTTTCTTGGTGTTGCTAAGAATAGTGCAACCTTCAATATCGAATTCAACCTTGTGACCTAAATCAACTATCCTCCTAATTGAGAGTATAATTTTAGTAAGATTTGGAACATGAAAAATATTGGTTAATAGCTTGACATCACCATTTTAAAATTTTGACAGTACCTTCACCTTTTATACCATGAGAAGAACTGTCATCTTAATTGTACAACTTTGGAATGAGTGATGGGCTTGAAATCATTAAACCAGTCGAGATGGTGTGCTATGTGTTGAGTTGCTCCTGAGTCCAAATACCAAGAGCCGTCATCTTGGAGTTCTTTAGACTTGGTCATGAAGGCAGCTTCATCTTCTTCTCTTTGTTGGACTTTAGTCGATTGATCATTGTTTGTTGTTAGCAAGATTGAGTTGCTGCTGAAACTGCTTCTTCCTTTGATTGTTAATAGTTATATTTTAGGGTTTTGCAATCTTTGTGACATGACCTATCCTCTTGCAATATTGGTAGAATAGTTGTTATCATGGTTGAGAAGATGATGGTTCTTAATTCAATCTTGATTGCTCTTTGCTCTTCTTTTCAAACGATTGATCAGGCTTTGTTGATTTCTTGGATCTATACTTTGGATTTTTCTTTGGATTCTGAGCTTGAAGTAGAAGATGATCCATTTCTCTTGATCTCCTCTTGAAGTAGCATCGATAGTACTCTAGTAAGAGCGAGGCCTTGTTGAGTAGAAATCACTAGGATCCGATTCTCATATGCTTCAAGTAGACTCAATAATAGAGTCGTGACTCGTGATGGCATCATAATCGTCTATGACTGACCCAGTAGCAATCATCTGCCCCATAATATTTTTGAGCTTGTCAAAGGTGGGTAGAAATAGAGTCACCTTCAGGCATTTTGAATGTGAACTTACATTTCTAATGTCATAGAGTGTAGCTGTTAGAGCCCAGTCTCAACACTAGCATGACCTCGACACGGCCGGTTACTAGAGGGTTTAATACCAAGCATTGGCAATGGCTGGTGGCCGGAGTGGACGTCTATCCAAGCTGGGATAGGTGTGTTACAAACTTGGTGTGACCACCTGACAAGCTATCAGAGATGCGGTGAATTGTGACCGTCGGGATCCTAGCTGTCAGTGATGAGGTGCTAGCCGACAAGTAGCTGAGGCAAGCGAGCTTTCAGAGCTCAATTATATACAATGGTTAGAAACTTAAATAGGTCAGCTTATGAGCCAACTTCAAGCCAATAATACTAGTAATTTGTCATTCCAACTTAGAATCTAATCGAGCAAGAGGAAGGACAAGACAAGAAGCCTAAAGTAGTGGAAGATCAACTCAATTGTTGGACAAGCTACTTCAATATCCAAATGATTGCAAATGATCAAAGAATAGCAACAATACTCTTATTTCTCAAAAGAAAAGAATGATCGTATCGTGTGGCATAATCTTTAACCCAGGCAAACCATTTGACATGCTTTCCACTAAGCTTTTCATGAAGCCTCTATTGTAGTGGACTATTCGGAAGATGACTAAAAGCTAATTTAATTTCAAATGAGGAATCAACTTGGATACTTATATTCAAAATTTCACTAATATGCTTTCAAGAATCCAAGCAATGGATTCAAAATTTGACAAGTTGCACTTTATCTTATCTTTGCCAATTGACTATCAAAACGAATGCCATCATAATGTGTCTTCATCACTTAGGAGTCAGCCATATTCCCTCAAGGAAGTAGATGCAACACGAAACTCATAAGGAGCAAAAATTTAAGAAAAGGAACTTAATTGGCAAGAAGTCGCAAGCACATCGAGCAAATCCATGCAAAACAAGAAGCTAAGGGAGGGAACCCTGAATAAAGGTAAGAAAGAAAAGTTGTGATATCTTTAAAAGAAAACTAGGACATCATGACAAGGCATGTCCGCACAAGAAGAGGAAGTTTATACCTACAAGTGGTGGAGGTTGTACATATTTTGCTCCATTGCTACTTACTGATGTACAACATGGCCACTTCGTATAGTTTGGCATGGTCTACCTTCATTTGGTGCAATGATGGTATTTTGATCTTCTTCCTAGTTCTGATGGGGTTGCTAATGACAATTGCTTCAATTGCCATTGTACTTCCTGCAATTAATATTGGTGATTCCATCGGTTTAGGAGATATACTTCATATGGTTGAGCTTGTCCATTTTTCATATACTACTGAGGCTCTTCATGATGTGTTTTTTACTTCTAGTCTATCAGTTGTCCATAAGGCTTCATAGTTGCTTCACATACCCGAGCTCATAGTTCAATATGTACGGTTTATTCCATGGTCCTGGTATCCTCATGTTGTAGATTGATATCCTTGGTTCCTACACTTACCTTCGATCCTTACTCTAGTTAATGTACAGCTTGAAAGGAATGTAAACCTTCTAGGCTTTACTCACCTCACTATATCCAACAAATATACCTTTCCTTGAAGATGGATCCTCCTTGGTCCTATCATCACGAGTTATGTTGACATAGCATGTGCATCCAAAAGTTCTAAGAGAGTTGACTCGACCTCCTCTTGAATAGCATCTCAAAAGGTGTCCTTTCATCCAAAATAGCACTCAGCCACCTATTGCACAAGAAATTAGCACACAACAAAAAATAAAACGAGATTAGAGCAAATTGTCTATAACACACATCATGAAGCAAGCAAGCTTACCTCATGGCTTTGGCAGTATCACATACAGTCCTATTCTTTCCTCTCGGCCACTCCATTTTGTTGTGGGGTCCTTGGTGTTGTATACTCCCTCTTGATCCCATGCTCATCACAAAAAGCCTTGAACTTGGTAGATATGTACTCTCCACCATTGTCACTCCTTAAGCACTTTATCCTTGTGGAAAATTGGTTCTCCCTTGCATTCTTGAACTTAACAAAGACATCATACACTTCATCTTTGCTCTTTAGTAGATAGATCCAACAAAATCTACTAGAATCATCAATGAAAGTTACATACTTCTTAGCTCCACTATTGCTAATTGTAATACTTCCATGAATATCCGAATGTACAATTTGAAAAGGCTTTGTAGATCTAGCATAAGGTAGTCTATGTGACTTTGACAAAGCACAAGACTCACAAACATGATTGATGTTGCTGAAGGATTGTCCTTCCTTAATGCTCTCATCAATGCAAGCTAACTCATCATTCAAAACCTTCACTCCCAAAACAGAAATATTTAGATTTTCTTCAGTTTTTTGCAAACAAGAAAGATTTGCCTTCTTAGAGTCAACACTCTAGAAGTAAACTTGGATTCATAAAGCTTCTTTAATGAATCCCAAGCATCCTTTGATGAAGTACTCTTACCAACTTCCTTGAAGAAGCTCATTGGTAACATTCATCTTGATCATGTGTAGAGCTCTTTTGGCCCTCTTGTCATACCTCATTTGTTCTTGTTGTTTGCTAGCCTCTCCTCCAAACCTACAACAATATCCAAAACATCATTCATCTCAAGAAGTGATTCCATCCAACCTTTCCACAATGAATAGTTGCTTGAGGTAAGCCTATCATTGCCTTCCAACATGTATCCAGTTGATGTAGCCATGTTGCACCTGATCCTTCTCTTCAACCTGTTCCAATGCACAAAGCACTCTTTTGAAATACAACAATGTTTCCAAAAAGAAATCACAAAGATATGGAACCTCTCAATTCTCTTATAGTACTTATATCTAGCAAATCAACACATAGAATAGTATAGTCTTAATCAACCTAGGATCCATCCTCAATCTAATGACTCTTGCCACTTCCTAAGATTGAAACACACTCAAACAAAATTTAGTAACCTCACAATCTAGAGATCCAATCAAAATTAGGGTTTTGACAAAATCACAAAAAAAATTATTATTTCAAATTCTACATGCAATTGCCTAAAACTTGATATAGAATCTTGTAGCCTCAAGTGAGACCTATCTAATGCATCCAAAATCAGCTATTTCCAGTAAGTGTTGTCACAAGCCAGTCTCTCCAAGCTCGTGAATCCAAGAAGGCTGGTGTGTAGAATGAACCTCCCCAACCATAGGCACCCCTCCTTGAGTCCCTTCTACCTGCTATTCCCATCAACTGGCAGATGGCATGCCTGGTCCCTGTGACCGGTGAATACTGAGTGACTCATAGGGTACCACCTTCGTGCCCCACCAAAGACCTGTGACCCTCTTGGTCACCCCGACTACTTGCTAGCTAGCATCTCGTCACTGACGTCTAGGGTCCCCGACGGTCAAGACACACCACATCTCTGACAGCTTTTCAGGTGGCCACACCAAATCACTGCTCGTGACGCACCGGTCCTCGTCGGTCACCGACCCTTGCCCAATACTAGGCCTCAGGCCTTTGGTAAACCGCCCCGTGTCAAGGTCATGATAGAGTCGTAACTGGACTCTAACAGTCCTTCCCTCCTCTGGCAAGTCATTGGTCCTCGATGACAAACTCCGGGTAAGACTTCTGCAACGCCTGTCGTGTCTCCTAGGTAGCATATGACAACGGATGCCCTTTCCAGATTACTAGATACTCTTGAAGGAGACGATTCCGCAATCGTCCGCTCCCTTCAATCTAGGATTCTTTCTCGGCCCATAACCTGTGGTGAACTTCTCCTATAGAGACACTACGACCTTCCAAGCTTCGTTGTAAGATTCTCCATGAATGCCATGAATATACCTTGCGTAGGCCACCCTAACATTGATATGACTAGAAAGATAGTAAAACGACATTTTTACCACGATTGCAATGAGATGTGAAGTAGTATTGCATATCTTGTCAAACAAAGTTGAGAGAGTAAGTCCTACGAGCTTTGCTACATCCACTTGAGATACCTACAAGAAGGTAAAAAACCATCTCTATCACTGTTGGTCTACCTTGGATCCAAGTTGGTTAATTCCATTATGATCATGGTAGACAGATTTTCCAAGGTCATTTACTCACAATGACCAAGAAGGTCACAAATTCTCAAGTAGTCAAGTTGTTTATCTAGAATGTGGTTACTTCCAAAGTCCATAGTATCTGACAAGGATCCCAAGTTTATGGGAAATTTTTGAACAAAGGTGTTCACCAAGCTGGGAACACAGTTGTGGATGAGTAGTCCTAAGCATCCTCAGATAGACGGCTAGACAAAAAGGATTAACTAGATCTTGGAAGACATGCTTTGCGCTTATGTTAGTGGTACATAGATAGACAAGGTGAAGCATTTACCCTTGGTAGAGTTCTTATAATGATAAGAGACATGCTTCCATAGGATTTAGCCCTTTTGAGCTTAACTATGGTTATAGGCTAGTTTAGCCTAGTGATCATAGAGATTTTTTGTAGGGTGCCTAGCATTGTGGATTTTTAACCTAGATGCTAAAGATGGCACGAGCTAATTTGTCAAAGGTAGTGGCTAGGGCAAAAAGTTCTTTCGTGAGAACAATACCTACCAAGAATTTGAGACAGGAGATTGGGTATATTACTTAGTCCCTTCCAACTCAAAGGTGCTATGCATAGAAAGTGTGCCAAGATATCTCCTAGTATAATGGACCATGGCTAATCATTAAAAAGTTAGCCTGTGCC